>JAENJI010000616.1:103818-131241 GCA_018901935.1 Pugionium cornutum
GAACCCCAAGTCTCGACTGAAAGAAGAGGAGGAAGGATAGTATCTTTCGGAGTATAGTGCTCCAAAAGAGTCCAAATTATCCTACTGGGAAACGCGGCGGCATAGGAACCACGGGACCCCCCCCCCCTACTAGTAAAGGGAAAACGGAAGTGCGCTCCTGCGCACCAGCTGAAAAAGCCATTTCCCCTTTCTCTGATAATAAGGAAAGCTTCATAGCCCGAGCCGTAGGTCCGCTACCGTAAAGCGAGGAGTTGAGCCTGAACTGGCAAACCGAAGTCACTTTCGGAACCATACTTCTTACCATCATAAGTTGGTTTTGTTCTGAACTGGAGAAAGCTGTTCTCATGGAGGGAAAAGCCAAAATGTAGTTGTCTTGTTGTTGTTCGCTGCCTTGACACATTCCCTTCTCTCCCTGGCATCGTCCCACACAGAAAGAAAGAGCACCCGACACGATCATACGAGGTCACAATTCACCCAACACGATCATCCGGGGTGAACAAGAATTGGGGATCTCATTTTAAGCAGTGGAAATAACAAAAGATGTGCTCCAAGTCCTTGGGCTCTTGAACTGAATTCAGCTACACTGGAATGGATGGTACAAAGTCCTCCTGCTTTTCATGTAATACTTAATAGGTCCCGAGGAACGCCTTTCTAAGACAACAGATCGAATTCCTATACTCCCTTCCTTCGAAGGCTTTCTGTTGCCTCGGGTTCTGTTGCTGAGTTAGCATGTGATCTATCGGCTATGTCCCACCTCGTCTCGACCAGTATTGCCCATCGGAGTCGGTCTGCAGTGAAGCTTCTTCTTTGTCCGGCTGAGCGTTTTATGGGGGTGGCCGTCTCCTCTCCCCCTGCCGGTGGGAAATCTGCTCCCGGGTTGTCGCTCTGCTGCGTCTGGCCCATCCTCTAGGCACCTTTGGAAGGCAGGGAGTGTGACAACGTACACGCTTCCCTTTACCCCATAGAAGCACACTGGATGGGCGTGCTTCGACCGTGTCTCCGGGGCACAGTTGAATGTAGATATCATTAACGCGAGGTGTAGGAGACCAGGCCGAGAAACCCAGGAAACCCAACCTCCCCCCCCCTATGCGCCGATCGCTAGCGCATCCAGGTCCCCGGCGCCCAGCTCTCCGGGAGAGGCCTAGTCTGATCTGAGAAGTGCTAATTCGGTTCGGATGGAGAGAAAGAGGGGAGCTTTCGATTTTTAGGGTCGGTACCTCAGTGGGAACCATACCCTATGGAGAGTATTTTTTGTTTGCTACGGACTACTGTATCGAACTTCTATGAGTTCATACCCCGGCTCCATTAAGACTGATGCTTATCTGCCTGGTGGTAACGGGACTACCCCGAGGAACGCCGAAACCTAAATGTTAAGTCAGCAACACTTACAAATGCCACTACTTCCCATCGCATCCGTTTTCAGGACAATCTAGACACAAAGTTTTACACCTTAGTGGGGAATCAATTTGCCTACTCTTCTATCTCGAAAGCAGAAAGAGTAGAATTCATTTGAGAGAGCTTGGTGGTCTTAAGAATGGTTCGGGGGGGGGGGGGGGGGGGGGTTCTCTTAAGAATAAAGAAGAGGAATTGAATCTAATTGATGTTAATAAAGAAGAGGAATTGAATCTAATTGATGTTCATGCTCTCAGCGGGGACAGGATTCGAACCTGCAGTCTTCAGGTCATGAGCCTGATGAGTTGACCAATTCCTCTACCCCGCTTCTCCCCGAGGAACGGCAGTTAGTCGACAAAAAGGAGATGAACGCAGAGCTCTTAGTCCTTTCGGCATAAAGGCCTTAAGGCGTTCCTCAGAGGGTATCAAGTCCATTTTATGCTCCCGATAAGGATGGCCCAGAATAAAGGTTTAGAACTTCGACTTTTTTTGAGATAGAAGTACATTTTTTTGGAACTGCCATTCGAAAATGAAAAAAAGTTTTTCAGTGGTATAATTCGATGTCAAAGACATGTATTATTCTATTCTTTCATACTCCATATCGAGTGATTTATTTCTTTGGCCGCGTCCCCGGCCCTCCTTCATCCTTTGGCCGCGTGATATTTTCCCAAGAGACACGTGCGCTAGTTGCCGACAATGGAGCGCCCTTCCAGAGGAAAGCAGCACAAAGTCGATCAAATCAACCATCTTGATGCATTTCTTTGGTAATATGAACACAGTCTTTGCTAGTCCAACTACTAAATCTATAGAGATGCCTTCGCAAGATCTCTTCGGTACGGGTATGGATACACTCCTCTTGCCACTTTTTTCTTCCTGACAAAGACGAAACGCACCCTAAGAGCTATATCTTGCATTAGGGAGTCGGGGTTCTCCTACACCACCCTACTGTTTGTTCATAGGGGGTCTCCAACCGCTTATTCAAATAAAGAAAAAGGGATCCCGCAAGGGAGCTCGCTATCCCCCGTTCTCATGAACATTTACCTTCACCGAGTGGATCAGGCAATTTCTCGCTTTATGGAAACGGAAAGGACCCTCCTGTACGCTCTGAAATCTCTGATCAATGATAGAACAAGATCCATTTTTCATCATATATAAGGGATTCCTTGGTTCGGACCGTGATAAATCGCTATTTCCCCCAAACCGCTAGTTTTCATACGACTCAGAACTTCTCACATTGTTCTGGATCCCCTTCCTGGCTACGATTTCCGGGTTGCGGAGGAACCTAGATTCTTCAGCAAAGCTGGAGGAACCAAGCTTCTCCCGTTGGAGGCTAAGGCTACCCTGTTTCAAACGGATCCAATCCAGGCCTGTAGGCTAAGGCTAACCTGTTTCGAACATCTTACTTATTTCTCTAGGTAGGTGGATTGGATGGGGCGGGGAGCTCGGGCCCTCGACAACCCCCGTACCGCCACGGGAGAACCCTCCTTGGAGAAGTTATGCCGCCTATTAAAAAATCTAAATGAGCGCGGTAAAAAGGCTTCGGAGTACGTTATAAAGAATTAATTAATCGGTTGAATATTCGGGAATTAAAAACTCGTTAAATTCAAAAATTGTGAATTAGTTAATTTTTTAGATCTTGCATTTTTTATAAACCTCTTTTTCAGCTTATGGTTTTGCATCAATCGAAGGTTTGGACCAATTGCAATTCATCACCATTTTGCCTGCTTCTAATTGATGACTGGCTATTATATAAGTGTTGACCTAAGCCCCTGT
Organism: Pugionium cornutum; assembly: GCA_018901935.1. Classification (NCBI taxonomy): domain Eukaryota; kingdom Viridiplantae; phylum Streptophyta; class Magnoliopsida; order Brassicales; family Brassicaceae; genus Pugionium; species Pugionium cornutum. Next base: position 106,984 of record JAENJI010000616.1, read on the forward strand.
GCAGGGGCTCGGCTCCCGAACCGTATGTGAGCTGCCTCGTACGGCTCTTCCTAAGAACTTGAAGCCCCCTCTCCATAAATCAAAGTTTTTTAAAAAGCCTTCGCCCTCAAGTTTGAAGCCGACGTAGCCAGTTCGAACTAAGCGCTTTGATAAGAAGTCCATCCTCCACTCTGCTTTCTTACTGCTCTTCTCCTGCTATCTATCTTCCCGGTTTGGCTCTGAGAGCGTCTCTGCAGATCCTTCTTCTGCTCCTGGAACTGCTACCACATCAGAAAGAGACTGTCCTGTGCGTACGGCAGGCTCAGGTTCCTCCAGCTTCGCTGAAGAAGCTAGGTTCCTCCTTTAGGTTGTTTAAGTAGGTTGGGTGACAGATCGGGCATAGGAGTACTCCGGGATATAAACCAGGGCAACAAATGTCGAGCATACAACGATGCCGCCCGAGACCATTATTGAATATATAATGAACACAATTTGCCAAGAGTTGGTTGTGACAAAACTCAATGTGCATAACATATAGATTATGGCACAACAAATGGTCCTTCCAATATGGTAAATTCCACAAAATATTCTTCTTGTGCCAATTAAGGTATTCGCCACAATCATCAACAGGGTAATGTTCGTTTCCTCCACATGAAGCCGTTCTCTCAGCACCAAAATCTCTAAGTTGAGTCATCATATAATTGCCATCAAAATTTTTCTTTTCCTAAACAATGTCGTGCTCCGACGATATGGATGATCTTGTGGTAGAAATCATCGATGACAATCGAACCAACTAGTCTTTCGTCCGTGTTTCAGTTGGAACGCATCAGTATTATCTTGACAATATCGGCATGCTAATCTTCCATGCGTCGACCATCCTGATAACGTACTATATGCTAGAAAATCACTTATGGTCCACATTAGTACTGCTCGCATCAAGAAGTTCTGTTGGTTGGAAACAACGAATGCTTCGACACTATTTTCCCATAACATTTTGAACTCATGAATTAGTGGCTGCAAGAAAATATCAAGCGATCGCTTAGGATGCTCTGGACCGGGGACAAGAATTGTTAGAAACAAAAGCTCTCGTTTCATGCACAACGAAGGAGGCAAATTATAAGTTGTCACGATAACTGGCCACAGCGAATATTGCCTCCCATGCTTCCCAAAAGGATTGAATCCATTTGTAGATAACCTGAGGTATACGTTCCTAGGCTCATATGAAATACTAGGATAAACCTCTTTTAAATGTTTCCATGCTTCTGCATCCTAGGGATGCACAATTTTTCCATTTCAGTTATATTCTGCATGCCATCACATAGACTTTGTCGTGTGTTCAGATTGATATAACCTCTTTAACCTCTCTGCTAATGGCAAATACCACATCCTTTTATGCGGAATAGGTACTCTGCCGCTTGTCTCTAGAAATCAAGGTTTGTGACAAAATCGATACTTCATGCTGTTTTCATCATTTCTCCCATAGATCATGCATTTGTCAATACATACATCGATCATCTGATACGGCAATCCAAGACTAGCTACAAGTTTTTGAACCTCGTAATATGAAGCAGGTATAGTATTATCTTTAGGTAATATATTTTTGACAAAATCATATATCGCATCCACACAATCTTCAGCCAAGTTGAAATCCGTCTTTATCGTCATCAACCTGCTTGCAACAGATAAAGGCGATAATCCATCTCTACATCCTTTATACAAAGGCTGCTTTGATGCATCTAACATATCAAAAAATTTCCCGGCTTCCAAATTATGCTCCTCTATTCTACTCCTATCTTCAATGTACGATGCTATTTGTTCACGAAACGCATCATTCACCATCTGAACAATACTTCTGTTTATATCAACTTCTGATGCTGGTTCCTCTAATCTAACATTAGTACTATCTAACCTTTTTGAAATACTACCATATTATTGCATTGTTGCATCAATTTCTCCATGTGAGTACCAAATTTTGTAACCCGGCATAACTCTACTCCTATACAAATTATTACGTACTTTTCTAACAGAGATAATCTGTGATTTCGACATTTAAAACATGGACAATACATTTTACGGTATTCCGACATCATGCTATTGCTTGATGCAAATGTCATAAACTCCGCAACACCTTACGCAAATTTATCCGTCAATTTCCCTGTAGTTGAATCATATCGAGGTTTATCCATCCATGATCGAAAAATAATCATTAGAACATAAAGAAGACATTTTGTTAAGATTTTTTGTTTTGGTGAAACTGTGAAGGAGCAGAGCGTATTTATAATGGAAACTAGAAGATTATCATGAATTTTTAACAGATTATCACGGATTTTTAACAGATTATCACGAATTTTTAACAGATTATCACGAATTTTTAACAGATTATCACGATTTTTTAACAGATTATCACGAATTTTTAACATATTATTCCTAAGAATATCCGGGTGAATTTTGCTTTGTCTGTTCCGACAGACTTGCGACGGTTTCTGACCACTTCCGGACAGTTTCCGACGAGGTACCAACAACCCTATTGATTTACGGATTGGTCAAGAAAACAACTGCAAAAAATAGGACTTCGTCGGAAAGTCATCTGAAATACCGATGGATTTCCGACAACTTTAAGATTCAATGAACTAGAAAAATAATTACGTGGAATCGGCCAACCAATACATTACCAAAGGATTGCCTATGGATGTCAAAAAACCGAATCTGTCGGGAAGTAGTCGATAAATACCGATGGTTTAGATTTCGTCCAAACTTATCCATGGTTAACTACGAGAACCCGATGCTGTTAATGTCGTAGGAAATTCGATGGATTGTAGTCAGGTTTTACCATCGAATTTCCGACAGTTGTACAAGCGTCGGATTTACCGACACTTACCGATGATTTAATTTCGCTCGAAAATCCGTCGGAAAACCATTGCCAAGCTGTCGGAATATTCCAATGATACTATTTCCATTGGAAAAACCATCCGAAATAGTAATATTTTTTTGTAGTGTGCAGTAAATCGACCGTAACTTTTGATTTAGAGCTAAGAATGACACAAATCCAATGTCCACGTTAAGCTAGCTCAAGTTTCTATATTGTGACAAAATTTGAGACATAATAGATATGACAATGCATGCAAGTTATCCAATCTATCCCGAACTCCATGAGCCATGCATTATGCTTTATTTATAAGCCTCTACATAATAAGCACCAATGATCAGTTAACAATTATCATTTTAACTAGCCCATCAACTTGACATGTCTGCAGTAAATCGTCCGTAACTTTTGATTTAGAGCTCAGAATGACACAAATCCAAAGTCCACGTTAAGCTAGCTCAATTTTCTATATTATGACAAAATTTAAGATAGAAATAGATACGACATAGCTTCTAAGTAATCCAATCTATCCTAAACTGCGTGATTCCATGCATTATGCTTTATTATAAACCTTTACTCATTGAGCACCAATAATCAGTTAAGATCGATCATTTTTACTCTGCACTAAGTAATCCAATCTTTCCAAAATTGTGTGATGCAATACATTATGCTTCATTTATAAGCCTTTACTCAATACATTGTGCATCATTATGCTTCATTTATAAGCCGATCAACTTGACATGTCTGCACTAAATTTTCTGGAACTTTTGAAATATAGCTTTGAATGACACGAATCTAATGCCCACGTTAATCTAGCTCGATTTTCTATATTGTGACAAAATTTGAGACAGAAATAGATACAAAACTGTGTGATGCCTTGCATTATGTTTCATTTACAAGCCTTTACTCAATGAGCACCAATGATCAGTTTACAGTGATCATTTTAACTGGCCGATCAACTTGACATATCCGCACTAAATAGTCTTTAACCTTTGATTTAGAGCTCGGAATGACACGAATCTAATACCCACATTACGCTAGCTCAATTTCCTATATAGTGACAAAATTTGAGACAGAAATAGATACGACAAACAACCAAGTAATCCAATCTATCCAAAACTGTGTGATGCAATGCATTATACTTCTTTTATAAGCCCTTACTCAATTATCACCATTGATCAGTTTAGAATGATCATCTTAACTTGCCGATCAACTTCACATGTCCGCACTAAATCATCCGCAATGTTTGATTTAGAGCTCCGAATGACATGAATCCAATGCCCACGTTAATCTAACTCAATTTTCTATATTTTGATAAAATTTGAGACAGAAATGGATACGACAAAGCATCCAAGTAATACAATCTATCCAAAACTGTGTAATGACATGCATTATGGTTCATTTATAAGCCATTACTCAATGATCACTAATGATCGGTTTAGAATAATCATTTTAACTGGCCGATCAACTTCACTTGTCTGCACTAAATCATTTATCACTTTTGATTTATAGTTTTGAATGACGCAAATCCAATGCCAACGTTATGTTAGCTCAAGTTTCTATATTGTGACAAAATTTGAGATAGAAATAGATAAGACAACGCGTTCAAATAATCCAACCTATCCAAAACTGTGTGATGCCCTGCATTATGTTTCATTAATAAGCCTTTACTCAAGGAGCACAAGTGATAAGTTTAGAATGATCATTTTAAATGGCCGGTCAATTTGACATGTTTGCACAAAATCGTCCGTAACTTTTGATTTAAGCTAGTATGACATGAATCAAAAGCATGCGTTAAGCTAGCTAAATTGTCTATATTGTGATAGAATTTGAGAGAGATATTGATACGACAAAGCGTCCAAGGTATCCAATCTATCCAAAACTGTGTGGTGCAATGCATTATATTTTATTTGTAAACCTTTACTCAATGAACACCAATGATAAGTTTAGAATGACCATTTTAACAGGCCGATTAACTTGACATGTCAGCAATAAATCATCAATAACTTCTGATTCAGACCTCAGAATGACATGAATCGAATGCCCAATTTAAGCTAGCTCATTTTTCTATATTGTGACAAAATTTGAGATAGAAATAGATACGAAAAATCATTCAAGTAATCTAATCTATCCAAAACTGTGTGATATCATGCTTTATGTTTCATTTATAAGCCTTTACTCAATGAGCACCAATGATCATCTTAACTGGCTGATAAACTTGACATGTTAGCACTAAATCGTCCGTAACTTTTGATTTAGAGTTCCGAATGACACCATTACAATGCCCACGTTAAACTAACTCAATTTCCTATATTTTGAAAAAATTTGAGACAGAAACAGATACGACAAAGCGTCCAAGTAATCCAATCTATCCAAAACTGAGTGATGCAATGCATTATGCTTCTTTGATAAGCCTTTACTCAACTAGCACCAATGATCAGTTTAGAACGATCATCTTAACTACATGTCCACACAAAATTGTACGTAACTTTTGATTTAGGGATCAGAATGACATGAGTCCAATGTCCACATTAACCTAGCTCAATTTTCTATATTGTGACAAAATTTGAGATAGAAATAGATACGACAAAACATCCAAGTAATCCAATATATCTTGAACAGCATGTTGCCATGCATTATGGTTCATTTATAAGCCGTTACTCAATGAGAACCAATGATCAGTTTAGACTGATCATTTTAACTGGCCGATCAACTTGATATGTCTGCACTAAATCGTTCATAACTTTTGATTTATAGTTCAGAATGACACGAATCCAATTCCCATATTAAGCTAGCTCAATTTTCTATATTGTGACAAAATTTCAGACAAAAAAAGATACAAGAACTGTATGATGCCTTGCATTATGTTTCATTTACAAGCCTTTACTCAATGAGCTCCAATTATCAGTTTACAGTGATCATTTTAACTGGACGATCAACTTGACATGTCGGCACTAAATAGTCTGTAACCTTTGATTTAGAGCTCGGAATGACATAAACCCCATAACCACGTTATGCTAGCTCCATTTCCTATATAGTGATAAAATTTAAGATAGAAAATAGGTACGACAAAGCGTCCAAGTAATCCAATCTATCCAAAACTGCGTGATGCAATGCATTATACTTCTTTTATAAGCCCTTACTCAATTATCACCATTGATAAGTTTAGAATGATCATCTTAACTCGCCGATCAACTTCACATGTCCGCACTAAATCATCCGCAACGTTTGATTTAGAGCTCCAAGTGACATGAATCCAATGCCCACGTTAATCTAACTCAATTTTCTATATTTGATAAAATTTGAGACAGAAATGGATACGACAAAGCATCCAAGTAATACAATCTATCCAAAACTGTGTAATGACATGCATTATGATTCATTTATAAGCCTTTACTCAATGATCACTAATGATCGGTTTAGAATAATCATTTTAACTGGCCGATCAACTTCACTTGTCTGCACTAAATCATTTATCACTTTTGATTTATAGCTTTGAATGACGCAAATCCAATGCCAACGTTAAGTTAGCTCAAGTTTCTATATTGTGACAAAATTTGAGATAGAAATATATAAGACAACGCGTTCAAATAATCCAACCTATCCAAAACTGTGTGATGCCATGCATTATGTTTCCTTAATAAGCCTTTACTCAAGGAGCAGCAGTGATAAGTTTAGAATGATCATTTTAACTGGCATGTCAATTTGACATGTTTGCACTAAATCGTCCGTAACTTTTAATTTAAGCTTAGTATGACATGAATCAAAAGCATGCGTTAAGCTAGCTAAATTGTCTATATTGTGATAGAATTTGAGACATATATTGATACGACAAAGCGTCCAAGGTATCCAATCTATCCAAAACTGTGTGGTGCAATGCATTATATTTTATTTGTAAACCTTTACTCAATGAACACCAATGATAAGTTTAGAATGACCATTTTAACAGGCCGATTAACTTGACATGTCAGCAATAAATCGTCTATAACTTCTGATTTAGACCTCAGAATGACATGAATCGAATGCCCAATTTGAACTAGCTCATTTTTCTATATTGTGACAAAATTTGAGATAGAAATAGATACGAAAAATCATTCAAGTAATCTAATCTATCCAAAACTGTGTGATATCATGCTTTATGTTTCATTTATAAGCCTTTACTCAATGAGCACCAATGATCATCTTAACTGGCTGATAAACTTGACATGTTAGCACTAAATCGTCTGTAACTTTTGATTTAGAGTTCAGAATGACACCATTACTATGCCCACGTTAAACTAACTCAATTTCCTATATTGTGAACAAATTTGAGATAGAAATAGATACGACAAAGCGTCCAAGTAATCCAATCTATTTGGTTCTTTGATAAGCCTTTACTCAACTAGCACCAATGATCAGTTTAGAATGATCATCTTAAATACATGTCCACACAAAATTGTCCGTAACTTTTGATTTAGAGATCAGAATGACATGAATCCAATGTCCACATTAACCTAGTTCAATTTTATATATTGTGACAAAATTTGAGACATAAATATATACGACAAAGCATCCAAGTAATCCAATATACCTAGAACAGCATGTTGCCATGCATTATGGTTCATTTATAAGCCGTTACTCAATGAGAACCAATGATCAGTTTAGAATGATCATTTTAACTGGCCGATCAACTTGATATGTCCGCACTAAATTGTTCGTAACTTTCTATTTATAGCTCATAATGACACGAATCCAATTCCCATATTAAGCTAGCTCAATTGTCTATATATTGATAGAATTTGAGACAGAAATTGATACGATAAAGCGTCCAAGGTATCCAAACTATCCAAAACTGCGTGATACAATGCATTATACTTTATTTGTAAGCCTTTACTCAATGATCACCAATGATAAGTTTAGAATGACCATTTTAACTGGCCGATTAACTTGACATGTCAGCAATAAATCGTCTGTAACTTTTGATTTAGACCTCAAAATGACATGAATCTAATGCCCAGTTTAAACTAGCTCAATTTATATATTGTAATAAAATTTGAGATAGATATAGATATGAAAAAGCATCCAAGTAATCTAATCTATCCAAAACTGCGTGATGCCATGCTTTACGTTTCATTTATAAGCCTTTACTCAATGACCAGCAATGATCAGTTTAGAATGATCATCTTAACTGCCTGATAAACTTGACATGTTCGCACTAAATCGTCGTAACTTTTGATGTAGAGTTCCGAATGACACCAATCCAATGCCCACGTTAAACTAACTCAATTTTCAATATTATGAAAAAATTTAGGACAGAAATAGATACGACAAAGCGTCCAAGTAATCCAATCTATCCAAAACTGAGTGATGAAATGCATTATGCTTCTTTGATAAGCCTTTACTCAACTAGCACCAATGATCAGTTTAAAATGATCATCTTAACTACATGTGGACACAAAATCATCCGTAGCTTTTCATTTTTAGAGATCAGAAGGACATGAATCCAATGTCCACGTTAAGCTAGCTCAATTTTCTATATTGTAACAAAATTTGAGACAGAAATAGATACGACAAAGTGTCCAAGTAATCCAATATATCTAGAACAGCATGTTGCCATGCATTATGCTTTATTTATAAGCTCTTACTCAATGAGAACCAATGATCAGTTTAGACAGATCGGCGCAACTGGCCAATCAATTTGACATGTCTGCACTAAATCGTTCGTAACTTTCTATTTGTAGGTCAGAATGACACGAATTGAATGCTCATATTAAGCTAGCTCAATTTTCTATATTGTGACAAAATTGGAGACAGAAATAGATACAAGAACTGTGCGATGCCCTGCATTATGTTTCATTTACAAGCCTTTACTCAATGAGCTCCAATGATCACTGTTACATGTTCGCACAAAATAGTCTGTAGCCTTTGATTTAGAGCTCGGAATGACTTGAATCCCATACCCACGTTACGCTAGCTCCATTTCCTATATAGTGACAAAATTTAACATAGAAATAGATACGACAAAGCGTCCAAATAATCCAATCTATCCAAAACTGCGTGATGCAATGCATTATGCTTCTTTTATAAGCCCTTACTCAACTATCACCAATGATCAGTTTAGAATGATCATCTTAACTGGCTGATCAACATGACATGTCCGCACTAACTCGTCCGTAACTTTTGATTTAGAGCTCAGAATGACACCAATCCAATGCCCACGTTAAACTAGCTGAATTTTTGATATTGTGAGAAAATTTGAGACAGAAATAGATACGACAAAGCATCAAGTATTCTAATCTATCCAAAACTACGTGATGCAATGCATTATGCTTCTTTTATAAGCCTTTACTCAATTAGCACCAATGATCAGTTTAGAATGATCATCTTAACTAACTGATCAACTTGACATATCAGCATTAAATCATCCGTAACTTTTTATTTAGAGCTCAGAATGACATGAATAGAATGCCCACATTAAGCTAGCTCAATTTTTTATATTGTGAACAAATTTGAGATAGAAATAGATACAACAATGCGTCCAAGTAATGCAATCTATCTAAAACAGCATGATGCCATGCATTATGCTTTATTTATAATACTTTACTCAATGAGAACCAATGATTGGTTTAGACTGATCATTTTAACTGGCCGATCAACTTGACACCTATGCACAAAATTGTTCATAACTTCTGATTTATAGCTCAGAATAATACGAATCCAATGCCCACGTTAAACTAGATTAATTTTTATATTGTGACATAATTTGAGACAAAACTAGATACACGAAGCATCCAAGTAATCCAATCTATCCAACATTGTGTGATGCCATGCATTATGTTTCATATAAGCCTTTACTTAATGAGAACCAATTATCAGTTTAGAATTATCAACTTAACTGGCTGATAAACTTGACACGTCCGCACTAAACCGTCCATAACTTTTGATTTAGAGCTCAAAATGACAGCAATACAATGCCCGCGTTAAGCTAGCTCAATTTACTAAATTGTGATAAAATTTTAGACAGAAATAGATATGACAAAATTTCCAAGTTATCTAGTCGATCCAAAACTGGGTGATGCAATGCGTTATGATTCTTTTATAAGGCCTTACTCAATTTGCAGCAATGATCAGTTTAGAATGATCATCTTAACTAGCCGATAAACTTGACATGTCCGCACTAAATCATCAGTAACTTTTGATTTAGAGCTCAAAATGACATGAATCAAATGTCCACAACTAGCTCAATTTTCTATATCGTAAAAACATTTGAGACATAAATAGATACGACAAAGCCTCCAAGTAATCCAATATATCTAAAACCATGTGATGTGACGCACTAGGCTTTATTTATAAGCCTTTACTCAATGAAAACCAATGATCAATTTAGACTGATTATTTTAACTGGCCGATCAACTTGACATGTCTACACTAAATCGTTGTAGCTTTTGATTTATAGCTCAGAATGACACGAATCCAATGCCAACGTTAAGCTAGTGTAGACATGTCAAAACTGCATGATGCCATGCATTATGCTCCATTTATAAGCCTTTACTCAATGATCTCTTTAGAATGATCATTTTAATTGGCCGATCAACTTGACATGTCCGCACTAAATCATCCGTAACTATTGATATAGAGCTCGGAGTGACATAAATCCAATGCCCGCGTTACGCTAGCTCAATTTCCTATATAGTGACAAAATTTGAGATAGAAATATACGACAAAGTGTCCAAGTAGTCCAATCTATCCAAAACTGCGTGATGCAATGCATTATGCTTCTTTTATAAGCCTTTACTCAATTAGCATAATTAGTTTAAAATGATCATTTTAACTTACGATCAACTTGACATATCTGCACTAAATCGCTCAAACTTTTGATTTAGAGCTCAGAATGAAATGAATCGAATGCCCACGTTAAGCTACCTCAATTTTCTATATTGTGACAAAATTTGAGACAGAAATAGATTCGACAACGCGTCCAAGTAATCCAATCAATCCAAAACTGCATCATGCCATGCATTGTGCTTCATTTATAAGCCTTTACTCAATGAGCATCAATGATTAGTTTAGAACGATTATTTTAACTAGCCGTTCAATTTGACATGTCTACACTAAATCGTCCATAACTTTTGCATTAGATTTTAGAATGACACAAATCCAAAGCCCACGTTAAGCTAGCTCAGTTTTCTATATTGTGACAGAAATAGATTCGACAAAGAATCCAAGTAATCCATTCTATCCAAAACTTCTTCATGCCATGCATTGTGCTTCATTTATAAGCCTTTACTCAATGAGCATCACTGATCAGTTTAGAATGATCATTTTAACTAGCCGATCAACTTGACATGTTTGCACCAAATCGTCTGTAACTTTGTATTTAGAGCTCAGAATGACACAAATTCAAACCCCACGTTAAGCTAGCTCAATTTTCTATATTGTGACAAAATTTAAGACAGAAATATATTCGACAAAGTGTCCAAGTAATCCAATCTATCCAAAACTGTGTCATGCCATGCATTGTGCTTCATTTATAAGCCTTTACTCAATGAGCTTCAGTGATCAGTTTAGAATGATCACTTTAACTGGCCGATCAACTTGACATGTCTTCACTATATGATCCTTTAACTTTTGATTTATAGTTCAGAATGATACGAATCCAATGCCCACATTAAGCTAGCTCAATTTTCTATATTGTGAAAAATTTGACACAGAAATAGATCCGACAAAGCATCCAAGTAATCCAATCTATCCAAAACTGCGTCTTGCCATGCATTGTGCTTCATTAATCAGTTTAGAATGATTATTTTAAGCAACCGATAAACTTGACATGCTTGCACTAAATCGTCCGTAACTTTGGATTTTGAACTCAGAATCACAAAAATCCAAAGCCCACTTTAAGGTAGCTCCATTTTATATTGTTAAAAAATCTGAAACCGAAATGATTCGACAAAGCGTCCAAGTAATCCAATCTATCCAAAACTGCGTCATGCCTTGCATTGTGCTTCGTTTATAAGCCGTTACTCAATGAGCATCAATGATCAGTTCGGAATGGTCATTTTAACTGCACGATTACCTTGACATGTCCGCACTAAATCGTCCATAACTTTTGATTTAGATCTTATAATGACACAAATCCAAAGCCCACGTTAATATAGCCTAATTTTCTTTATTGTGACAAAATTTGAGACATAAATAGATACGAAAATGAGTCCAAGTTATCCAATCAATCCAAAACTTCGTCATGCCATGCATTGTGCTTCATTTATAAGCCTCTACTCAATGAGCACCAATGATCAGTTAAGAATGATCATTTTAACTAGCCGATCAACTTGGCATGTCTGCATTAAATCATCTGTAACTTTTGATTTAAAGCTCAGAATGACACAAATCCAAAGCCCACGGTAAGCTAGCTCAATTTTCTATATTGTGATAAAATTTGAGACAAAAATAGATTTAAGAAAGCATCCAAGTAATCCAACCTATCAAGAACTGTGTCATGCCTTGCATTGTGCTTCATTTATAAGCCATTACTCAATCACCATCAATGATCAGTTTAGAATGATTATTTTAACTGGCCGATCAACATGACATGTATGCACTAAATCGTCCATAACTTTTGATTTAGAGCTCATAATGACACAAATCCAAAGCCCACGTGAAGCTAACTCAATTTTTTATATTGTACAAAATTTGAGACAGACATAGTGTCCACAAACCATCCAAGTAATCCAATCTATCCAATACTTCTTGAAGCCATGCATTGTGCTTCATTTATAAGTCTTTACTCAATGAGCATCAAGGGATTTACTAATTGAGTTTCGAAAGAAAGTGAAGTTCAGAATATGAGCCCTCCCTTGAATCTATCTCCTTTCCAGAAGGCTAGGCTAGGCAATGATCAGTTTAGAATGATCATTTTAACTGGTCAATCAACTTGACATGTTTGCACTAAATCGTCCGTAACTTTGGATTTAGAGCTCATAATGACACAAATCCAAAGCCCACGTTAAGCTGGCTAAATTTTCTACAATGTAACAAAATTTTAGACAGAAACGATTCAAAAAAGCGTCCAAGTAATCCAATCTATCCAAAACTGCAACATGCCTTGCATTGTGCTTCATTTATAAGCCGTTACTCAATGAGCATCAAGGATCATTTTAGATTGATCATTTTAACTTGCCTATCAACTTGACAAGTATGCATTAAATCATCCATTACTTTTGATTTAGATCTTAGAATGACAAAATTCCAAAGCCCACATTAAGCTAGCTCAATTTTCTATATTGTGACAAAATTTGACACAGAAACAGATTCGACAAAGCGTCCAAGTAATCGAATCTATCCAAAACTGCGTCTTGCCATGCATTGTGCTTCATTAATAAGCCTTTACTTAATGAGCATCAATGGCCAGTTTAAAACGATTATTTTAACTGGCTGATCAACTTGATATGTCTGCACTAAATCGTCCAACACTTTGGATTTAGAACTCGGAATGACACAAATCCAAAGCCCAGGTTAAGCTAGCTCAATTTTTTATAATGTGGCAAAATTTGAGACATAAATGATTTGACAAAGCGTCCAAGTAATCCAATCCATCCAAAACTGCGTCATGCCTTGCATTGTGCTTCATTTATAAGCCGTTACTCAATGAGCATCAATGATCAGATTAGAATGATCATTTTAACTGGTCGATCAACTAGACTTGTCAACACTAAATCGTCCATAACTTTTGATTTAGATCTTAGAATGACACATATCCAAAACCCACGTTAAGCTACCTCAATTTTCTATATTTTGACAAAAAAATTTGAGATAGAAATAGATACAAATCTAAAGCCCACGTTAAGCTAGCTCAGTTTTCTATATTGTGACAAAACTTGAGATGGAAATAGATTCGACAAAGCATCCAAGTAATCCAATCTATCCTGAACTGCGTCATGCCTTGCATTGTGATTCAAGGCTTTTTTAGAATAAGCCAATTCATATGGGACCCCTTATAAGCCATTACTCAATGAGCATCAATGATCAGCTTAGAATGATCATTTTAACTAGCCGATCAACTTGACATGTCTGCAAATCATCATCCATAACTCTGTTTTAGAGCTTAGAATGACACAAATACAAATCCTACGTTAAGCTAGTTCAATTTTCAATATTGTGAAAAATATTGAGACAGAAATATATACGAGAAAGGGTCCAAGTTATCCAATCTATCTAAAACTTCGTCATGCCATGCATTGTTCTTCATTTCTAAACCTCTACTGAATATGCAATAATGATCAGTTAAGAATGATCATTTTAACTGGCCGATCAACTTGACATATCCGCACTAAATCGTCCATAAGTTTTTATTTAGAGCTGAGAATGATACAAATTCAGTGCCCACGTTAAGCTAGCTCAAGTTAATATATTGTCGCAAATTTGAGACAAAAATAGATAAAACAAAGCATACAAGTTATCCAATCTATCCAAAACTTCGTCATGCCATATATTGTGCTTCGTTTATATGCCTCTACTCAATGAGCACCAATGATCAGTTAAGAATGATTACTTTAAATGACCGATCAACTTGACATGTCCGCACTAAATTGTTCGTAACTTTTGAGTTAGAGCTTAGAATGACAGAAATCCAAAGCCCACGTTAAGCTAGCTCAATTTTCAATATTGTGAAATTTGAGACAATTTTCTCTATTGTGACAAAATTTGAGACAGAAATAGAAACGAAAAAGCGTACAAGTTATCCAATCTATCCAAAACTTCGTCATGCCATGTATTTTGCTTTGTTTATATGCCCCTACTCAATGAGCACCAATGTTCAGTTAAGAATGATCATTTTAACTGGCCGATCAACTTGACATGTGATGAGGACATCAGGTCGTACATCCAGCCAGGAGACCAGACTGGCCGACCAGGAAGCTTGCCCAAGACAGCAGGACCATCTGGCGCGCCTGCCGGACCAGACAGTACCGCCGGACCCTCGACCTATAGGACCAGACCGGTCAACATTGCCGGCGGAGAGGCCCAAGCTTCCGGCACACTTGGTGGGGACGTGGATGACACCGCCGGTCCCTCTGATGACACCGCCGACTCCGGGATAAACTTGGCCGGTCCTGAAGTCATTCCGGCCAGTACCGTGCACAATCCAGCCGGTACAGCCGATCCAGCCGAGTACACGCGCACTTCCACTTCTACACAAGAGGACTCGGAACAAATGAGCTACCAGCTCCAGGACATGCACCTAGAAAAAGTATCTCCACCAGTGGTACCTCCAGGAGCAATGACAAGAAGCAGATCAAGAGCACTCTTCCACAAATTCAGCTTATGGGTCGACAAGCTCCTAGAGGAAGAGCAGCTAAGGACAATGGGCCAGAAGAGAAAATTAGAGTCCAAAGGCTTCTCAACAACACAAGGAACATCAGAGACTTGGGCTTTAGTGGCAAGAGAGGTCAGGGCCCAACGTTATTTAACCCTACTCCAAGTCGAAGACTAGGAGCAAGGCGCGTGCATGCCACAAGGACGGCCACCTTCCATTTCTTGGCCGTGAGGTGAGTTAAGGTAAGTTTACATTCGAATATATGCCTCTTTCTGTTTTGCAGGGTAGGATCTAGTTGCTTTACATTTTGAGTCAAGAACATTTTAGGAATAGGTCCTTTTTCGGTTATACACTTTTGTATCTTTTCCTTTTGTGCACTTTTGTAAACTTTCCTTTTATTTGTTTGAGTCGACCCTAGAAGGTCAAGCTGTCGAGCATATTAATAAGACTCCTTCCAGCATTGTAGTTCGACAACCTTTTTGCTAATCAATAAAGATCGAATTTTCTTTACAAGTTATTCTCTCAAAGAAGCTTGTGCGCTTAGAACCTAGTTGAGACCAGCCCTCCTAGCTCTAAGTTTGTGATTTATCACGAGGTTCATCACCCCTCGTGTGGTTCACTTCACCCTTCCATCTTTTACCAACCAGAAAACCCCCATCCAGAAGCCTAAGGTTGAGTTTCTCACCTAATCTTCTACAAACAGCCCACGCACATACATCCTTGAATCAAGGCTTGTATCAACATGTCCGCACTAAATCGTCCGTAACTTTTGAGTTAGAGCTTAGAATGACACAAATCCAAAGCCCACGTTAAGCTAATTCAATTTTCAATATTGTGACAATATTTGAGACAAAAATAGATACGACAAAGCGTGCAAGTTATCCAATCTATCCAAAACTAAGCTATGCCATGCATTGTGCTTCAATTATAAGCCTTTACTCAATAAGCATCATTGATCAGTTTAGAATGATCATTTTAACTGGCCGATCAACTTGACATGTCTGCACTATATCGCCCGTAACTTTTGATTTATAGCTCAGAATGACACGTCCAATGCCCACGTTAAGCTAGCTCAATTTTCTATATTGTGACAAAATTTGAGATAGAAATAGATACGACAATGTGTCCAAGTTATCCAATCTATCCAAAACTTCGTCACGGCATGCATTAGACTTCAATAATATGCCTCTACTCAATGAGCACCAATGATCAGTTTTAGCATGATCATTTGAACTGGCTTTTCAACTTGAAATCTCCGCACTAAATAGTCCGTAACTTTTGATTTATAGCTTAGAATGATACGAATACAATGCCCACGTTAAGCTAGATCAGTTTTCTATATTGTGACAAAATTTGAGATAGAAATAGATACGACAATGCGCTCAAGTTATCCAAAACTTCGTCATGGCATGCATTGTGCTTCATTTATAAGCCTCTACTCAATGAGCACCAATGATCAGTTTAGAATGATCATTTTAACTGACAGATCAACTTGACATGTCTGCAATATATCGTCCGTAACTTTTGATTTAGAACTCAGAATGACAAAATCCAACACCCACGTTAAGCTTGCTCAGTTTTCTCTATGGTGACAAAATTTGAGACCAAAATAGATTCGACAATGCATTCAGGTAATCCAATCTATCCAAAACTGCCTCATGCCTTGAATTTTGCATCATTTATAAGCCGATACTCAATGAGCATCAATGATCAGTTTAGAATGATCATTTTAACTGGCCGATCAACTTGACATGTCCGCACAAAATCACCCATAACTTTTTATTTAGAGCTTAGAATGAAAAAAATCCAAACCCCGCGTCAATCTAGCTCAATTTTCTATATTGTGACAAAATTTGAGACAGAAAGAGATTTGACAAAGCATCCAAGTAATCCAATCTATCCAAAACTGCGTCATGCCATGCATTGTGCTTCGTTTATAAGCCTTTACACAAAGAGTATCAATGATCAGTTTAGAATGATCATTTTAACTGGACAATCAACTTGACATGTCCGTACAAGATTGGCCATCACTTTTGATTTAGAGCTTAGAATGACACGAATCCAACGTCCACGTTAAGCTAGATCAGTTTTCTATATTGTGACAAAATTTGAGACAGAAATAGATACAACAAAGGGTCCAATTTGAGACAGAAATAGATACAACAAAGGGTCCAAGTTATCCAATCTATCCAGAACTTCGGCATGCCATGCATTGTGCTTCATTTAAAAATCTCTACTCAAGGAGCACCAATGATCAGTTAAGAATGATCATTTTAACTGTCTGATTAACTTGATATTACTTCACTGCATCGTGCGTAACTTTGGATCTAAAACTCATAATGACACAAATACAAAGCCCACATTAAGCTAGCTCGATTTTCTATATTGTGACAAAATTTTAGACCAAACTAGATTCGACAAAGCATCCAAGTAATCCAATCTATCCAAAACTGTGTTATGCCTTGCGTTGTGATTTATTTATAAGCCGTTACTCAAAGAGCATTAACGATCAGTTTAGAATGAACATTTTAACTGGCCGATCATTTTGACATGTCCGCACTATATCGTCCATAACTTTTGATTTATAGGTCCGAATGACACGAATCCAACACCCACGTTAAGCTAGCTAAATTTTCTATAATTTGACAAAATTTGAGACAGAAATAGATTCGGCCGAGCATACAAGTAATCCAATCTATTCAAAATTGCGTCATGCCATACATTGTGCTTCATTTATAAGCTTTTAGTCAATGAGCATCAATTATCAGTTTAGAATTATCATTTTAACTGGCCGATCAACTTGACATTTCCGCATTATATCATTCGTGACATTGGATTTAGCACTCAGAATGACACGAATCCAAAGCCCACGTTAAGCCACTTCAATTTTCTATATTGTGACAAAATTCGAGACCAAAATAGATTCGACAAAGCGTGCAAGTAATCCAATCTATCCAAAACTGCGTCATGCCTTGCATTGTGATTCATTAATAAGCCGTTACTCAATGAGAATCAATGATCAGTTTAGAATGATCATTTTAACTGGCCGATCAACTTGACATGTCCGCACTAAATCGTCCGTAACTTTTGAGTTAGAGCTTAGCATGACACAAATCCAAAGCCCACGTTAAACTAGCTCAATTTTCTATATTGTGACAAAATTCGAGACCAAAATACATTTGACAAAGCATGCAAGTAATCCAATCTATCCAAAACTTTGACATGCCATGCATTGTGCTTCAGTTATAAGCCTTTACTCAATGAGCATGAATGATTAGTTTAGAATGATCATTTTAACTAGCCGATCAACTTGGAATGTCTGCACTATATTGTCCGTAACTTTTGATTGATAGCTCAGAATAACACGAATCCAGTGCCCACTTTAAGCTACTTCAAGTTTCTATATTGTGACAAAATTTGAGCTAGAAATAGATTCGACAAAGTGTCCAAGTAATCCAATCTATCCAAAACTGTGTCATGCCTTGCATTGTGCTTCATTTATAAGCCTTTACTCAATCAGCATTAATGATAAGTTTAGTATGATTATTTTTACTGGCTGATCAGCTTGACATGTCCGCACGAAATCGTCCATAACTTTTGATTTAGAGCTCAGAATGACATAAATCCAAAGCCCACGTTAAGCTAGCTCAATTTTCTATATTGTACCAAATTTGAGACAGAAATAGATACGACATATCGTCCTATTTATCCAATCTATCCAAAACTGTGTCATGCCATGCATTGTGCTTCATTTATAAACCGATACTCAATGAGCATCAATGATCAGTTTAGAATGATCATTTTAACTGGCCGATCAACTTGACACTTCTGCACAAAATCACCCATAACTTTTGATTTAGAGCTCCGAGTGACACAAATCCAAAGCCCATGTTAAGCTAGCTTAATTTTCTATATTGTAACAAAATTTGGGACAGAAGTAGATTTGACAAAGCCTCCCAAAAATCCAATATATCCAAAACTGCGTCATGCCATGCATTGTGCTTCATTTATAAGCCTTTACTCAATGAACGTCAATGATTAGTTTAGAACGATTATTTTAGCTGGCCGATCAATTTGACATGTCTACACTAAATCTTCCATAACTTTTTATTTAGATTTTAGAATGATACAAATCCAAAGCCCACGTTAAGCTAGCTCAATTTTTTATATCGTGACAAAGTTTGAGACAGAATATATACGACAAAGCTTCAAAGTTATCCAATCTATTCAAACGTTCATCATGCCATGCATTGTGCTTCATTTATAAGCCTCTACTCATTGATCACCAATGATCAGTTAAGAATGATCATTTTAACTGGTCGATCAACTTGACATGTCTATACTATATCATCTGTAACTTTTGATTTATAGCTCATAACGACAGAAATTCAAATCCAACGTTAAACTAGCTCAATATTCTATATTGTGATGAATATATAGACAGAAATAGATACGACAAAGTGTCCAAGTAATCCAATCTATCTAGAACAACGTTATGCCTTGCATTGTGCTTCATTTATAACCCTTTACTCAATGAGCATAAATGATCAGTTTAGAATGGTCATCTTAACTGTCCGATCAACTTGACATGACTGCACTATATCGTCCGTAACTTTGGATTTAGAACTCATAATGACACAAATCCAAAGCCCACGTTAAGCTAGCTTAATTTTCTATATGGTGACAAAATTTGACCCAAAATAGGTTCGACAAAGCGTCTACGTAATCCAATCTATCCAAAACTGCATCATGCATTATGCTTCATTTATAAACCGTTACTCAATGAGCATCAGTGTTCAGTTTAGAATGATCATTTTAACGGGCCGATCAACTTGACATGTCCACACAAAATCGTCTATAACTTCTGATTATGAGCTTAGAATGACACAAATCCCAAGCCCGCGTTACACTATATCAATTTTCTAGATTCGACAAAGCATCCAAGTAATCCCATCTATCCAGAACTGCTTCATGCCATGCATTGTGCTTCATTTATAAGCCTTTACTCACTGACCATCAATGATAAATTTAGAATGATTATTTTAATTGTCCGATCAGCTTGACATGTCCGCACTAAATTGTCCATAACTTTTGAGTTAGAGCTTAGAATGACACAAATGCAAAGCCCACGTTAAACTACTTCAATATTCTATATTGTGATAAAATTTGAGATAAAAATAGAGACGACAAAGCGTCCAAATAATCCAATCTATCCAAAACAGCGCCATGCCATGCATTGTACTTCAATTATAAGCCTTTACTCAATGACCATCAATGATCACTTTAGAATGATCATTTTGACGGGCCGATCAACTTGACATGTCCTCACAAAATCGTCTATAACTTCTGATTATGAGCTTAGACTGACACAAATCCCAAGCCCACGTTACACTAGATCAATTTTCTAGATTTGACAAAGCAACAAGTAATCCAATCTATCCAGAAATGCTTCATGCCATGCATTGTGCTTCATTTATAATCCTTTACTCACTGAGCATCAATGATAAATTTAGAAAGATTATTTTAATTGTCCGATCAACTTGACATGTATGCACTAGATCGTCCGTAACTTTGGATTTAAAACTCAGAATGACACAAATCCAAAGCCCACGTTGAGCTAGCTCAGTTTTCAGTATGGTGACAAAATTTGAGACAAAAACAGATTCGAAAAAGCGTCCTAGTAATCTAATCTATCCAAAATTTCGTCATGTCTTGCATTGTGCTTCATTTATAAGCCGTTACTCAATGAGCATCAATGATCAGTTTAGAATGATCATTTTAACTAGCCAATCAACTTAACATTTTCGCAATAAATCGTCCATAACTTCTGATTTAGAGCTTGGAAAGACACAAAGCCAAAGCCCACATTAAGCTAGCTCAATTTTCTATAATGTGACAAATTTTGAAACTGAAATAGATTCGACAAAGCATCCAAGTAATCCAATCTATCCAGAACTACTTCATGCCATGCATTGTACTTCATTTATAAGCCTTTATTCAATGAGCATCAATGATCAGTTTAGAATGACCATTTTAACTGACCGATCAACTTGACATGTCTGCACTATATTGTCCGTAACTTTGGATTTAGAACTCAGAATGACTCAAATCCAAAGCCCCCGTTAAGCTAGCTCAGTTTTCTATATGGTGAAAAAAATTTGACACCAAAATAGATTCAACAAAGCGTCCAGGTAATCCAATCTATCCAAAACTGCGTCATGCCTTGAATTGTGCTTCATTTATAAGCCGATAGTCAATGAGCATCAATGATAAGTTTAGAATGATCATTTTAACTCGCCGACCAACATGACATGTTCGCACCATATCTCCCATAACTTTTGATTTAGAGCTTAGAATGACCCAAATCCAAAGCCCACGTTAATTTAGCTCAATTTTTCTATATTGTGACAAAATTTGAGACAGAAATATATTTGACAAATCGTCGAAGTAATCCAATCTATCCAGAACTGCGTCATGCCGTGCATTGTGCTTCATTTATAAGCCTTTACACTAAGGGTATCAATGATCAGTTTAGAATGATCATTTTAACTGGCCGATCAACTTGACATGTCCGCACAAGATCGTCCATCACTTTTGATTTAGAGCTTACAATGACACGAATCCAACGCCCACGTTAAGCTAGATCAATTTTCTATATTGTGACAAAATTTGAGATATAAATAGATACGACAAAGGGTCCAAGTTATCCAATCTATCTAGAACTTCGTCACGCCATGCATTGTGCTTCATTTACAAACCTATACTCAAGGAGCACCAACGCCGAGATGTGAGGTGCAGGTGATGATGATCACCCCGGGATATTGATCCGTTAAGAATGATCATTTAACTGTCCGATCAACTTGAAATGTACGTGCTAAATCGTTCATAACTTTTGATTTGGAGCTCAGAATGACACAAATCCAAAGCCCACATTATGCTAGATCAATTTTCTATATTGTGCCAAAATTTAAGAAAGAGATTGATTTGACAAAGCGTCTATGTAATCCAATCTATCTAAAACTGCGTCATGCCATGCATTATACTTCATTTATAAGCATCTACTCAATCAGAACCAATGATCAGTTAAAACTGATCATTTTAACTCTCCGATCAGCTTGACATGTCCGCACTAAATCAACCGTAACTTTTGAGTTAGAGCTTAGAATGACACAAATGCAAAGCCCACGTTAAACTACTTCAATTTTCTATATTGTGATAAAATTTGAGATAAAAATAGAGACGACAAAGCGTCCAAATAATCTAATCTATCCAAAACTGCGCCATGCCATGCATTGTACTTCAATTATAGCCTTTACTCAATGACCATCAATGATCACTTTAGAATTATCATTTTTACTGGCTGATCAGCTTGACATGTTCGCACAAAATCCTCCGTAACTTTTGATTTAGAGCTCAGAATGACACAAATCCAAAGCCCACGTTAAACTATCTCAATTTTCTATATTGTGACACGATTTGATACAGAAATAGATACGACAAGGCGTCCAAGTTATCCAATCTGTCCAAAACATCATCATTCCATGCATTGTGCTTCATTTATAAGCCTCTACTCAATGGCCACCGATGATCAGTGAAGAATGATCATTTTAACTACTCGATCAACTTTTGATTTAGATCTTAGAATGACATAAATCCAAAGCCCACGTTAATCTATCTCAATTTTCTACATGGCCGATCAACTTGACATGTCTGCACTAAATCGTCCATAACTTTTGATTGATAGCTCATAATGACACAAATTCAAAGGCGATATTAAACTAGCTCAATTTTCTATAATGTGACAAAATTTGAGACAGAAATATATACGAGAAAGGGTCCAAGTTATCCAATATTCTATCTTAAACTTCGTCATGCCATGCATTGTGCTTCATTTATAAACCTTTACTCAATATGCACCAATGATCAGTTAAGAATGATCATTTTAACTGGCCGATCAACTTGACATGTCTGCAAAAAATTGTCCATAAGTTTTTATTTAGAGCTTAGAATGACACAAATTCAAAGCCCACGTTAAGCTAGCTCAATTTTCTATATTGTGACAAAATTTCAGACAGAAATAGAAAGGACAAAGCATACAAGTTATCCAATCTATCCAAAACTTTGTCATGCCATGTATTTTGCTTCTTTTGTACGCCTCTAATCAATGAGCACCAATGAATAGTTACAAATGATCATTTTAACTGGCCGATCAACTTGACATGTCTGCACTAAATCGTCCGTAACTTTTGAGTTAGAGCTTAGAATGACACAAATCCAAAGCCCACGTTAAAGTAATTCAATTTTCAATATTTTGACAAATTTTGAGACAAAAATAGATACGACAAAGCGTGCAAGTTATCTAATCTATCCAAAACTGCGCTATGCCATGCATTGTGCTTCAATTATAAGCCTTTACTCAATAAACATCATTGATCAGTTTAGAATGATCATTTTAACTGGCCAATCAACTTGACATGTCTGCACTATATCGTCCGTAACTTTTGATTTATAGCTCAGAATGACACGTCCAATGCCCACGTTAAGCTTGCTCAATTTTCTATATTGTGACAAAATTTGAGATAGAAATAGATACGACAATGCGTCCAAGTTATCCAATCTATCCAAAACTTCATCCCGGCATGCATTAGACTTCAGTAATAAGCCTCTACTCAATGAGCACCACTGATCAGTTTTAGAATGATCATTTGAACTAGCTTTTCAACTTGACATCTCCGCACTAAATAGTCCGTAACTTTTGATTTATAGCTTAGAATGATACGAATCCAATGCCCACGTTAAGCTAGATCAGTTTTCTATATTGTGACAAAATTTGAGATAGAAATAGATACGACAATGCGTTCAAGTTATCCAATTTATTCAAAACTTCGTCATGGCATGCATTGTACTTCATTTATAAGCCTCTACTCAATGAGCACCAATGATCATTTTAGAATGATCATTTTAACTGACCGATCAACTTGACATGTCTGCACTATATCGTCCATAACTTTTGATTTAGAACTCAGAATGACAAAATCCAAAACCCATGTTATGCTAGCTCAGTTTTCTCTATGGTGACAAAATTTGAGACCAAAATAGATTCGACAATACACTCAAGTAATCCAAT
>JAENJI010000618.1:0-24000 GCA_018901935.1 Pugionium cornutum
TGGGTCTTGCTTCATCAAGAGGCTGTGGTAAAGTTTCTTGGGCTTGCCTCATTAAAAACCTGTTTTAGAAAACCCAATGGGACAAAACTAAGAGGAGGAAAAAAGAGTGTAATCCAAGATACCTCTCTTGATGAGGTTTAGGTGGATTGAATCACAACCATGGTGGTTAGATTAGCACACACTAAACTGCCCTGAAAGGTGTTGAGAAGGTGTTGTAGTGTTGTCTTGAGTTTGGCTTGCTTGGACCGAGTAATGGGACCGTTGTAGATTTGGAAGGCTTCATCTTCAGGTTCTTCTGGTTCAGCTGTTCCTTAGCTTCCTCATTGGCTTCTTCTTGCTCATGTACAAGCTGCTCCTTTATTTCAGGTTCCTTGCTGGCCATGCTCACATCATCCTCCCCAAGTTAAGAAGGAATTGACCTCAAATCTGTTTCATCTGCAAAATAGGGAACCAAATCAGCAACATTAAAACTCGAACTCACTTGTTACTTACCTTGAAGATCCAGCTGGTAGGCATTGCCATTGATCTTCTTGAGGAATTTGAATGGACCATCAATCCTAGGCATAACCTTGGATTTCCTTTCACTCGGAAATCTATCCTTTCGCAAGAATATCCACACCAAGTCTCCTTCTTCAAAGGCTAACTC
Source organism: Pugionium cornutum (assembly GCA_018901935.1). Taxonomy (NCBI): domain Eukaryota; kingdom Viridiplantae; phylum Streptophyta; class Magnoliopsida; order Brassicales; family Brassicaceae; genus Pugionium; species Pugionium cornutum. The sequence goes on from JAENJI010000618.1 coordinate 647, forward strand.
CTTTCACACCTCATTGGCTTGTTGAGCATATATCTTTGTCTTGTTTTCAATATTAAGCTTAACCTTCTCATGGATCTGTTTAACTAATTCAGCATTTTTCTTTCCATCAAGACTTGCCCTTTCACGTAAAGGTAAAGGCATTAGATCCAAAGACGATAGGGGATTGAACACATAAACAATTCAAAAGGTGAATACTTAGATGCAATATGCCTAGCATGATTATATGCAAATTCAACACGAGGCAAACATTCTTCCCAAGACCTGAGATTTTTTTTGATTATGGCTCTCAACAAGATAGAACAAGTTATATTAACTACTTCGGTTGACCATCCGATTGTGGGTGACAAGTTGTAGAGAAACAAAGTTTAGTCGCTAGTTCCAACCAAAGTGTTTTCCAAAAGTAACTGAGGAACTTAGTGTCTCCATCCGATACTATGGTCATAGGCATGCCATGAAGTCTAACCATTTCTTTAAAGAACAATCCACCAATGTTAGTGGCATCATCGGTTTTATGACAAGGGATAAAGAGAGCCACTTTGGAGAACCTATCAACTACAACAAATACCGAATCCTTGTCTTTGCCACGCCAAAGTGACCCATAAGACCACCTGCATTAGCTTCCTTAAGAAACAAATTTTGCAAAGAAGAGTTAGGTACACATTAGCGAGTTTCATAGAATAGAAACCCATCACTCTTAAAGTATTTTCCAGCACCAAATTTCTCACAATCAGCATAAATCTCTTTAAAGTCATCATCAGTAGAATATAACTCATTGTTTTGTTCAAACCTTATCAGCTTAACTTCTAAAGAGTTCGAGACAACATACCTCCGAGAAAGAGCATCGGCTACAATATTCTCTTTACCTTTCTTGTACTTGATCACATAAGGGAAGGTTTCAATGAATTCAACCCACGTTGCGTGTCTCTTGTTCAGGTTTTGTTGCCCTCTGAGGTTTTTGAGTGATTCATGGTGTTGCGTGTCTCTTGTTCAGGTTTTGTTGCCCTTTGAGGTTCTTGAGTGATTCATGGTCGGTTTGAATAACAAACTCCTTGGTCCAAAGATAATGTTGCCACGTTTGTAAGACCCTAACAAGTGCGTAGAGTTCTTTGTCGTAGGTTGGGTAATTGAGTGGGGCTCTTCCAAGATTTTCTTTAAAGTAGGCTATGGGCTTTCTCTCCTGCATAATAACAGCACCGATACCAATTCCGGAGGCATCACATTCAATTTCAAAGGTTTTATCAAAGTTAGGAAGAGATAGCACCGGGGAGTGTGTAAGCTTGTTTTTCAAGGTTTGGTAGTTTGGTATGGTTCTTCCTGCTCTTCCTCCCATTTAAAACCCACATTCTTTTTGATAACCTCAGTTAGTGGAGCTGCTAGAGTGCTACACTCTTTGAAAAATCTACAGTAAAATCCAGCAAGACAATGGAAACTCCTTACTTCTCCGACACTCCTTGGGCTCGGGCACTCCTTGATTACTTTTATCGTTTCCTCGTCGACCTTAGTATCATATGTACTCACAACAAAACCTAAGAAGACAAGGTTATCTGTTCCCAAAGTACATTTCTTAAGATTGGCATATAAGGTTTCCTTTCTAAGTACTTCAAAAACTTTTCTAAGATGTTCAACATGCTCATCTAAGCTTTGACTATAAACTAGAATGTCATCGAAGTGCACTACAACAAAATGATATATGAATGCTCTAAGAACATGGTTCATCAATCTCATGAGCGCATGTGATGTTCAATGCTAGGTGAATTTTTGAATCCAAAAGGCATTACTAACCACTCATATAATCCATGTTTAGTTTTAATGCGGTTTTCCACTCATCACCTTCTTTCATCCTAATTTGATGGTATCCAGTTTTAAGATCAACCTTAGAAAAGATGCTAGAACCATGCAATTCATTAAGCATATCATCTAGTCTAGGAATAGGGTAACGGTACTTACAGTGATATTGTTGATGGCTCTGCAATCAACACACATCCTCCAGCTGCCATCTTTCTTTGGGACAAGCAAAACAAGAACAACAAATTGGCTCATGCTTTTGCGGATATGTCATTTCTCCATGAGTTCAGTGACTTGTTATTGAAGCTCTTTGTTCTCAGGTGATTCGTTTGGTAGGCTGCCTTGTTTAGACGAGAAGATCCTGGTAGGATGTTGATTTGGTGCTCTATTCCTTGAATTAGAGGTAAGCCTTGCGGATGTTCGTCCGAAAACACATCCTGAAATTCAAGCAAAAGAAGTTGAATTTTGCTAGGGAAATCCTGCATGGATTGATTAGTATTAAAGCATTCTTTAAACACAAAGAGTAGGTGTGGTAAGTGACTTTCTGGATGTGGCTTGATCATAAGATTATCTGGCTGCTTGGTGGGAGGTCTGGTCGATCTTTTGGGCTAAGGTTCGGCTTGAGTTTTGTTCTTTTTCAAAGCTATTTGATCTAGTTGAACCTCGAGTGGGGATAAGGGTACTAGGATGTTCTTTTTATCTTTAAACTCAAATGAACACCTATAACTAAACCCATCATGTATCACCCTCCTATCCGATTGCCAAGGTCTCCCAAGTAAGATATGACTAGCATCCATGGGTAGGATGTCATAAAATACATCGTCTTCATACTTTCCTATGGACAAGGGAATTAAGACCTGGTTCTCTACTTCAAACTCTTCCTAATCATTAAGCCATTGTAACTTATAGGGTTTAGACCTCTTAATAACCTCAAGCAGTAGCTTTTCTACCATATTCGCCCTCGCAACATTTGTACAACCACCCCCATCAATCACTAAGCTACCAACCTTATCCTTAACTAGACAGCGAGTGTGGAATAGGTTCTCTCTTTGCTCATTCTTTTATGCCTTAGTTTGTACGTTTAAGGTTCTCCTAGTGACTAAGAGTTAACCTACGTGTGGTATGGCTACATTCTCCTCTAAAGACTCAACATCAAATGGATCCTCTTCCAATTCTACCTCACCATTAGCCGTAATAACTATGGTTCTCTTATTGGTATATTCTCTAGAGTCGTGACCAAAACCCTTACACTTAAAACACGGAATCTCCATAGTTTTGGTGCTAGAACCCTTATCTATGCCCTTAAGTTTCGAATCTTCTTGCTTAGGTTTAGGGAATGTTTTGTAATCCTTACTAGACTTATCATCCTTAGATTTACTAAACCTAGTGGAGCTAGTTCCGGGTTTGGGATTCTTTCTCTTAAGTTGTTTCTCAAACATTATGGCTTTATGGAGAAGCTCTTCTAGTTAGACACAATGGTTGACTTCTAGCCTATCTATGATCTACCTATTGAGGCCGCCCATAAACCTGGCCATAGTGGCTTCACTATCCTCTTAAATATCAGACCTAAGCAACAAGGTTTCCATCTCCTCAAATCTATTAAGTCTTACAAACAAGTTTTGAACATGTTGCAGCTCCAAAATATTCAATTAATTCACAAAATCAAGATAGAACTCAGATAGTGTTACCGAGAACTCTAATGATGTCGATTAAGAATTTATTGATTCTATCATCTAACAACAAGTTCTTGAACGTTTAATTTATTGATTTACAAGTTCTTTAGAGTTCAAAGATCAAGTTCTAACAGGAAACAAACACAGAAACATTCAAAACAAATCGAAAAAAGGAAGATGAAAGGTCACCAAAAGTTCTAGCGAAAAGATGAAAGGGTGCAAATGGGTTTTGGTAGATACAACCTGGTTTGGAGTATGCTCTGATACCACTTGATGTGATCCTGGTTAGTACCAAGTACCTGAATGTCTCCAAGAGATTGTGCAAATGATAGTAAACCGAATTTGGATGCGGAAGTGAAGAAGATGGTGAATCTGTGAGCTTGAAGATGGATGGTCTCGAGAACTTATGTGGAATGAGTGATACTTCTAAAGGATGGTGGAGATCCTTAGACTATCAGCTTGCTCGGTGTGAATGATGAAGACCAGACACATTGGCAAAGAGGTGGTATGAAGTGAAACTTCCAAGGGATATTAAAACTTAGACTTGCGGCTCTTGAGAGAAATATAATGATGATCCAAATACTTTAGTCAAAGAGGTGATCAAACGAGATTAAGAAAAAAAATTTTGATAATAAAATGTTTGATGATTTGAAAAGGGGATACAAGAGAGTATTTATAGGATCCAACCGGTGCATAGGAATAGACAAAGACTCCTAAGAAACCACCAAGGTATTTAAGAGAAACTCAGAAATTACAAAAACAACTAAGAATGAAGACTAAGAAGTAAATAACATCTTGACTGATCCTTGCTCTTCATTTTCGTGAATAATAGCCTAGAATGGGCCTTGGTTCATTAAAAACCTCTTTTAGAAAACCCAATGGGACAAAACTAAGAGAAGGAAAAAAGAGCATCAATTATGAGTTTAGAATGATCATTTTAACTAGATTGTCAACTTGATATGTCCACAATAAATCGTCTTTAACATTTGATTTAGAGCTCAAAATGACATGAATCCAACCCCCAAGTTAATATATATCAGTTTTCTATATTATGACAACATTTGGGACTGAAAGAGTTACGAAAAAGAATCCAAGTAATCTAATGTATCCGAAACTGTGTGATGCCATGCATTATGCTTAATTTGTAAACCTTTTCACAATGAGCAGCAATGATCAGTTTATAATGATCAATTTAACAAGCCGATAAACTTGATATGTCCACACTAAATCGTTTGTAGCTTTTGATTTGGAGTTCAAAATGACACGAATCCAACGCCCACTTTAAGTTAGCTGAATATTCTATATTGTGACAAACTTTAAGACCCAAATAGCTACGGCAAAGCCTCCATGTAATCCAATCTATCCCAAACTGCGTGATGCCATGCATTATGCTTCATTTGTAAACCCTTGCTCAATGAGCACCAATGATCAGTTTTGAATGATCAATTTAACTAGCCCATAAACTTGACATGTCCGCACTAAATCGTTCGTAACTTTTGATTTAGAGTTCAAAATGACATGAATCAAATGCCCATGCTAAGCTAGCTCAATTTTCTATATTATGACAAAATATAAGACCAAAATAGCTACAACAACGCCTACATGTAATTCAATGTATCCCAAATTGCGTGATGCCATGCATTATGGCCTTTACTCAATGAGGACCAATGATCAGTTTAGAATGATCATTTTAACTAGCTGATAATTTGACATGTCCGCACTAAATCGTCTTTAGAATTTGATTTAGAGCTCAAAATGATATGAATCTAATGCCCACATTAATATAGTTTAATTTTCTATATTGTGAAAATATTTGGGACTGAAAGAGTTATGACAAGACCTTCAAGTAATCCAATGTTTCTGAAACTATGTCATGCCATGTATTATACTTCATTTGTATACCTTAGCTCAATGAGCACCAATGATCAGGTTATAATGGTAAATTTTAACTAGACGATAAAGTTGACATATCCACACTAAATCGTTCATAACTTTTGATTTGGAGTTCAGAACGACACGAATCCAACGTCCACGTTGAGCTAGCTGAATATTCTATATTGTGACAAAATTTAAGACCCAAATAGCTACGGCAAAGCCTCCAAGTAATCCAATTTATCCCAAACTGTGTGATGCCCTCCATTCTGCTTCATTTGTAAACCCTTGCTCAATGTGCACCAATGATCAGTTTAGAATGATCAATTTAACTAGTCCATAAACTTGACATGTCTGCACTAAATCGTCCGTAACTTTTGATTTAGAGTTCAAAATGACATGAATCAAATGCCCATGCTAAGCTAGCTCAATTTTCTGTAATTGTAAGACCGAAATATCTACAAAAAAAGCCTACATGTAATTCAATGTATCCCAAATTGCGTGATGCCATGAATTATGCTCCATTAATTAGCACCAATGATCAGTTTAGAATGATCATTTTATCTAGCTTAACTATTTGAAATGTCCGCACTAAATTGTCTTTAACATTCGATTTAGAGCTCAAAATGAAATGAATCCAATGCCCACGTTAATATATCTCAATTTTCAAAATTGTGACAGCATTTGGGATTGAAAGAGCTATGACAAAGATTTCAAGTAATCCAATGAATCCAAACTGCATGATGCCATGCATTATGCTTCATTTGTAAACTTTTTCTCAATAAGCACCAATGATTAGTTTATAATGATCAATTTAACTAGCCGATAAACTTGACATGTCCGCACTAAATGTTCCGTAAGTCTTGATTTAGAGTTCACAATGACACGAATCCAACGCCCACATTAAGGTAGCTCAATATTCTATATTGTGACAAAATTTAAAACCGAAATAGCTATGATAAAGCTACCAACTAATCCCATCAATCCCAGACTGCATGATGCCATGTATTGTTCTTCATTTATAAGCCATTACTCCAGGAGCACCAATGATCAGTTTTGAATGATCATTTTAACTAGCTGATCAACTTGACAAGTCCGCAATAAATCGTCTTTAACTTTTAATTAGAGCTCAAAATGACAGGAATCAATTGTCCACGTCAAGCTAGCTCAATTTTCTATATAGTGACAACATTTGAGACTGAAAGAGCTACCACAAAGCCTTCATGTAATCCAATATATACTAAAGTGCATGATGCCATGTAATATGCTTCATTTATAAGCCTTTACTCAAGGAGCAATAATAATCAGCTTAGAATGATTAGTTTAGAATTATCACTTTAACTAGCGGATAAAATTGACATGTATGTACTATATCTTCCGTAAGATTTCATTTATAGTTCAGAATGACACCCGTCTAACGTGCACGTTAGGCTAGCTCAATATTCTATTTTATGACAAAATTTAAGACCAAAATAGCTACAATTAAACCTCCAAGTAATCCAATCTATCACAAATTGTGTGATGCCATGCATTATGCTTCATTAATATGCCTTTACTCAATAAGCACCAATGATCAGTTTAGAATGATCATTTTAGCTAGTTGATCAACTTGACATGTCCACACTAAGTCGTCCTTAACATTTGATTTAAAACTCAAACTGACATAAATCCAATCCCTGCGTTAATATATCTCAATTTTCAATATTGTGACAAAATTTGAGATTGAAAGAGCTACAACAAACCTCCAAGTAATCCAATGATTCCCAAACTATGTGATGTCATGCATTATGCTTCATTTGTAAACCCTTGCTCAATGAGCAGCAATGATTAGTTTAGAATGATCATTTTAACAAGCTGATCAACTTTAACATGTCCACACTAAATCGTCTTTAACATTTGACTTAAAGCTCAAAATGTCATGAATCCAACACCCACATTAATCTAGCTCAATTTTCAATATTGTGATAACATTTGAGAATGAAAGAGATACGACAAACCCTCCAAGTAATCCAATGTATCCCAAGCTTCGTGATACCGTGCATTATTCGTCATTTATAAGCCTTTACTCAAGGAGCATCAATGATCACTTTAGAATGATCAAATTAACTAGCCGATAAACTTGAAATGTCTGTATTAAATCGTATGTAACATTTGGTTTATAGTTTAGAATGACAAGAATCCAATGCCCACATTAAGGTAGATCAATATTCTGTATTGTGATAAAATTTAAGACCGAATTAGCTACGACCAATGCTACAAGTAATCCAATTTAGCCCAAACTGCGTAATGCCATGCATTATGCTTCAGTTGTAAACCTTTGCTCAGTGAGCACCAATAATCACTTTGAAATGATCATTTAACTAGCTGATCAACTTGACATGTCCACACTAAATAATCTTTAACATTTGATTTAGAGCTAAAAATTATATGAATCCAACGTCCACGTTAATCTAACTCCATTTTCAATATTGTTAGAACATTTGAGACTAAAAGAGCTACGACAAAGAGTCCAAGTAATCCAATGTATCCCAAACTGCGTGATGCCATGCATTATGCTTCATTTATAAGCCTTTACTCAAGGAGCACCAATGTCAGTTTAGAATGATCATTTTAACTGGTCGATCAACTTTACATGTCTGCCCTAAACCATCCATAACTTTTGATTTAGAGCTCAAAATGACATGAATTCAACGCCCACACTAAGCTAACTCAATTTTCCATATATATAATGACCATATATATGATGCCATGCATTATGCTTCATTTATAAGCCTTTACTCAAAGAGCACCAATGATCATTTTAGAATAATCATTTTAACTCGCCGATCCACTTGACATGTCTGCACTAAATCATTCGTAATTTTTTATTTAGAGTGCATAATGACACGAATCCAATGCCCACATTTAGCTTCTATATTGTTACAACATTTGAGAGTGAAATAACTAAACAAAGCCTCCAAGTAAACCAATGCATCCATAACTGCGTGACACGATGCATTATGCTTCATTTATAAGCATTGCTCAAGGAGCACCAATGATCAGTTTAGATTAATCATTTTAACTGGCCTTACAACTTGACATGTCCGCGCAAAAACGTCTTTACTTTTTATTTAGGGCTCCAGAAGATATGAATCCAGCGTCCACGTTAAGCTAGCTCAATTTTACATATTGTGACAACATTTGAGATTAAAGGAGCTAGACAAAGCCTCAAAGTAATGCCATCTATCCCAATCTATGTGCTGCCATGCATTATGATTCTTTTATAAGCCTTTACTCATGGAGCACCAATGCTCATATTAAAATGATCATTTTAAGTAGCTGAACAAGTTACATGTCCACACTAAATCGCCTATAACTTTTGATTTAGAGCTCAAAATGACACGAATCCAAGACCCATGTTAAGGTTGCTCAATTTTTTATATTGTGATAAAATTTAAGATCAAAATAGCTATGACAAAGCCTCCAAGTGATCCAATCTATCCCACACTGCATGATGCTATATATGCATTATGCTTCATTTATACGCCTTTACTCAATGAGCACCAATTATCAATTTAGAATGATCAATTTAACTAGCTGATGAACTTGATATGTCCACACTAAATTGTCTTTAACTTTTGATTTAAAGCTCAAAATAACATGAGTTCAACACCCACGTTAAGCGAGCTTAATTTCCATAACGTGACAACATTTCAAACTAAAAGAGGTACTACTAAGCCTCCAACTAATCCAATGTATCCCAAACTATCTGATGCCATTCATTATGCTTCATTTATAAGGCTTTACTCACAAAGCACCAATGATCAGTTTAGAATGATCATTTTAACTAACTGGTCAACTTGACATTTCTGTACAAAATCGTCTTGAACTTTTGATTTAAAGCTCACAATGATATGAGTCCAACACCCACGTTAAGCTAGCTCAATTTTCCATATTGTGATAATATTTCAAACTGAAAGAGGTACGAAAAAGCCTCCTAGTAATCCAATGTATCCCGAACTGCGTGATTCCATGCATTATGTTTCATTTATAAGCGTTTACTATAGGAGCACCAATGATCAGTTTAGAATGATCTTTTGTAACTTTCTATTTAGAGTTCAAAATGATACGAATTCAACACCCACATTAAGTTATCTGAGTTTTCTATATTGTGACAAATTTTAAGATTGAAATAGCTATGAAAAAGCCTCCAAGGAATCCAATCTATCCCAAACTGTGTGATGATATGCATTATGTTTTGTTTATACACCCTTACTCAATGAGCACCAATGATCAGTTTAGAATGATCATTTTACCTAACTGATCAACTTGACATGTTCACACTAAATCATCTTTAACTTTTGATTTAGAGTTCAATATAACATGAATCCAACACCTATGTTAAGCTAGATCAATTTTCCATATTGGGACAATATATGAGACTAAAGAGCTACGACAATGCCTCTAAGTAATCCAGTGTATCCCAAACTCCATGATGTCATGCATTTTGCTTCATTTATAAGCTTTTAGAGCTCATATATCCCAAACTCTGTGATGCCAGGCCAATCATCTTGATAGTCCACAATAAATTGTCTCGAATTTATTTAGAGCACAACAAGACATGAATCCAATTCCCACTATAACCTAGCTCAATTTTCCATATTGGGAAAAAATTTGAGACTGAAAGAGCTAATCAAAGCATCAAAGTAATGCACTCTATCCCAAACTACGTGATGCCATGCATTATGCTTCATTTATAACCCTTCACTCAAGGAGCACCAATGATCAGTTTAAAATGATCATTTTAATTGGCCCATCAACTTGTCAAGTCCACACTAAATCGTCCTTAACTTTTTAATTTGAGTTCAACATGACACAAATCAAGCACCCACGTTAAGCTTGATCAATTTTCTATATTGTGATAAAATTTAAGACTGAAATACCTACGACAAACCTCCAAGTAATCCAATCTATCGAAAACTGTGTGATACCATGCATTATTCTTCATTTATAATACTTTACTCAAGAAGCACAAATGATTAGTCTAGAATGTTCATTTTAACCAGCTGATCAACTTGACATGTCCGCACTAAAGTGTCTTTAACTTTTGATTTAGAGCTCAAAACGACATGAGTTTAATGCCCACATTAAGCGAACTCAATTTTTCATATTTTGAGACTGAAATAGTTAAGACAAAGCCTCCAAATAATCCAATGTATCCCAAATTTCGATATACCATGCATTATGCTGCATTTATAAGCCTTTACTCAACGAGCACCAATATAGAATAACCATTTTAACTGGCCGATCAACTTGACATGTCCGAACCAAATCGTCTTTTAATTTTTATTTAGAGCTCAAGATGACATGAATCCAGCACCCACGTTAAGCTAGCTCAATTTTCCATATTGTGACAATATTTGAGATTGAAAGAGCTAGACAAAGCCTCAAAGTAATGCAATGTATCTCAAGCTGCGTGATGCCATGCACTATCCTTCATTTATAAGCCTTTGCTCTAGGAGCACCAATGATCATATTAGATTGATCATTTTAAGTAGCTGATCAAGTTACATGTCCACACTAAATCGATTATAACTTTTGATTTAGAGCTCAAAATGACATGAGTTCAACACCCACGTTAAGCGAGCCCAATTTCAATATTGGGAAAACATTTCTGAAAGAGGTATGGCTAATCCTCCAACTAATCCAATGTATACCAAACTGCGTGATGTCGTGCATTATGCTTCATTTTTAAGCCTTTACTCAGGGAGCACCAATTAACAGATTAGAATGATCATTTTAACTAGCTGATCATCTTGATATGTCCGCACTAAATCGTCTTGAACTTTTGATTTGAAGCTCACAATGACATGAGTCCAATACCCACGTTAAGCTAGCCGAATTTTCCATATGGTAACAACATTTGAGACTCAAAGAGTTACGACAAAGCCTCCAAGTAATCCAATGAATCCAGAACTGCGTTATGCCATGCATTATGCTTCATTTATAAGCGTTTACTCAAGGAGCACCAATGATTTAGAGTTCAAAATGACACAAATCTAACGCCTACGTTAAGCTAGCTCAATTTTCTATGTTGTGAAAACATTTAAGACCGAAATAGCTACGACAAAGCCTCCAAGTAATGCAGTATATCCCAACCTGCGTGATGCCATGTATTATGCTTTATTTATAACCTTTTAGTCAAGGAGCACCAATGACCAGTTTAGAATGATCATTTTAACTGGCCGAGCAACTTTACATGTCCGCACTAAATCGTCCATCACTTTTTATCTAGAGGTCAGAATTACACGAATCAAACTCCCACGTTAAGCTAACTCAATTTTATATATTGTGGCAAAATTTAAGACCAAAATAGCTACGACAACACGTCAAGCAATCCAATCTGTCCCAAACTGCGTGATACCATGCATTATGCTTCATTTATAAGCCTTTACTCAAGGAGCAACAATGATCACTTTAGAACAATCATTTTAACTGACGATCAGCTTGACATGTGCGCAGTAAATCGTCCGTAACTTTTGATTTAGAGTTCATAATGACACAAATCGAATGCCCACGTCAAGCTAGCTCAATTTTCTATATTGTGATAACATTTGATAATAAAAAGGGCTATGATAAAGCCTCCACGCAATCCAATCTATCCTGAACTATGTGATGCAATGCATTATGCTTCATTTTAAGCCGTTACTCATGGAGCACCAATGATCAGTTTAGAATGATAAGTTTAAGTAGCTTATCCACTTGACATGTCTGCACTAAATCGTCAATAATTTTTGATTTAGAGTTCAAAATGACATGAATCCAACATCCACGTTAAGCTAGCTCAATTTTCTATATTGTGACAAATTTAAGATCAAAATAGCAATGAAAAAGCCTCCAAGTAATCCAGTCTATCCCAAACTATGTGATGCCAGGCATTATGCTTAATTTATAAGCCTTTAGTCAAGGAGCACCAATGATATGCTTAGAATGCTTATTTTAACTAGCTGGGCAACTTGCACTAAATCATCTTTTACTATTTATTTAGAGTTAAGATGACATGAATCCAATACCCACGTTAAGCTAGCTCAATTTTTCATATTGTGAAAACATTTGAGACTGAATAAGCTAGACAAAGTGTTAAAGTAAGGCAATCTATCTTAAACTCCGTGATGCCATTACTTCATTTATAAGCATTTACTCAAGGAGTACCAGTGATCAATTTGCAATGATAATTTTGACTGGCCAATCAACTTGACATTTCTGCACTAAATCGTCCGTAACTTTTAATTTAGAGTTCAAACGACACGAATCCAACACCCATGCTAAGCTAGCTCAATATTCTACATTGTGAAAATTTTAAGATAGAAATAGCTAGTAAAACCTCCAAGTACTCCAATCTATCCCAAACTGCGTGATGCCAGGCATTATGCTTATTTATAAGCGTTTACTCAAGGAGCTCCAATGATTATTTTAACTTGCTGATCAACTTGACATGTCCACACTAAATAGTGTTTTACTTTTTATGTAGAGCTCAAGACGACATCAATCCAACGCCCACCCTTAAGGTAGCTCAATTTTTCATATTGTGAAAATATTTGAGACTGAAAAAGGTAGACAAAGCATCAAAGTAATGCAATATATCACAAACTGCGTGATGACATGCATTATGCTTCATTTATAAGCCTTTAGTTAAGTAGCACCAGTGACCAGTTTAGAATGATCACTTCAACTGGCTGATCAACTTAATATGTTAGCACTAAATCGTCCATTAGTTTTAATTTAGAGGTCCAACGCCCCAGTTAATCTAGCTCAATTTTCTATATTGTTAAAAATTTAAGACCGAAATAGCTATGCAAAGCCTCCAAGTAATCCAATCTATCCCAATCTGTGTGATGCCATGCATTATTCTTATTTATACACATTTACTCAAGGAGCAAGAATGATCAGTTAAGAATGATCATTTTAACTAGCTGCTCAACTTGACATGTCTGCACTAAATCTCCTTTTTCTTTTATTTAGTGCTCAAGATGACATGAATCCAACACCCACGTTAAGCTAGTTCATTTTTTCATGTTGTGAAAACATTTGAGACTGAATGAGCTAGACAAAGCATCAAAGTAATGCATTCTATCCCAAACTTCGTGATGCCATGCATTATGCTTCAATTAGAAGCCTTTACTCAAGGAGCACCAATGACCAGTTTATACTGATCATTTTAACAGGCCGATAGTGCAAACATGTCAAGTTGATCGGCCTGTTAATTTGACCATTCTTAACTGATCATCGGTGCTCCTTGAGTAAAGGCTTATAAATGAAGTATAATGCATGGCATCATTCAGTTTTGGATACATTGGATTATTTGGAACCTTTGTCGTTGCTATTTCGGTCTTAAATTTTGTCACAATATAGAAAATTGAGCTAGCTTAACGTGGGCGTTTGATTCATGTCATTCTGAACTCTAAATCAAAAGTTATAGATGATTTAGTGTGGACATCTCAATTTTATCAGCTAGTTAAATTGATCATTCTAAAATGATCACTGGAGCTCATTGACCAAAATTTTACAAATGAAGCATAATGCATGGCATCACACAGTTTGGGATGGATTGGATTACTTGGAGGCTTTTCCGTAGCTAGTTCATTCTTAAATTTTGTCACGATACAAAAAACTGAGCTAAGTTAACGTTGAAGTTGGATTTGTGTCATTTTGAACTCTAAATCAAAAGTTTGAGACGATTTAGTGTGGACATGTCAAGTTGATCAGTTAGTTAAAATGATCATTCTAAACTGATCATTGGTGCTCTTGAGTAAAGGCTTATAAATCAAGAATAATGAGTGGCATCACACAGTTTGGGACACATTGGATTACTTTGAGGCTTTGTTGTAGCTGTTTCAACCTCAAATCTTGTGACAATATAGAAAATTGAGCTTGCTTAACGTGGGCAATAGATTTATGTCATTCTGAACTCTAAATCAAAAGTTACGGGTTGATCAGCTAGTTAAAACAATCATTCTAAACTGATCATTGGTGCTCCGTGAGTAAAGGCACAAATGAAGCATAATGCATGGTATCACGCAGTTTGGAATACATTTGATTTCTTTGAGGCTCTTTTTGTAGCTCTTGAAGTCTTAAATCTTGTCATAATATATAAAATGAGCAAGCTTAATGTGGGCAATTGATTCGTGTCATTCTAAACTCTAAGTCAAAAGTTATGGACGTTTTAGTGCAGACATGTCAAGTTGATCAGCTAGCTAAAATTATAATTCTAAACTAATCATTAGTACTCCTTGAGTAAAGGTTTATAAATGAAGCAAAATGCATGGCGTAACGCATTTTGGGATAGATTGGATTACTTAGATCCTTTGTCGTAGCTATTTCAGTATTAAAAGTTGTCATAATATGGAAAATTTTGCTAGCTTAGCGTGGGCGTTGGGTTCATGTCATTTTGAGATCTAAATCAAAAGTTAAAGAAGATTTAATGCATATATGTCAAGATAATCCGCTAGTTAAAATGATCATTCTAAAATGATCATTGGTGCTTATTGAGTAAAGGCATATGAATGAAGTATAATGCATAACATCATGCCGTTTGGGATAGATTGCATTGCTTGAAGGCTTTATCGCAACTATTTTGATCTTAAATTTTTTCACAAGAATTTGAGCAAGCTTAACGTGGGTGTTGGATTCGTGTAATTTTGAACTCTAAATCAAAATTTACAAACGATTTAGGGCAAACATGTCAAGTTGGTCGCCAAGTTAAAATAATCATTGGTGCTCTTTGATTAAAAGCTTATAAATGAAGCATAATGCATGTTATCACGTAGTTTGGGATACATTGGTACTTGTAGGCTTTGTCGTAAATCTTTCAGTCTCAAATATTGTCACAATATAGAAAATTGAGCTAGCTTAACGTGGGTGTTGGATTCCTGTCATTTTGAACTCTAAATCAAAAGTTAGGGACAATTTAGTGTGGACATGTCAAGTTGATCAGCTAGTTAAAATGATCATTTGAAACTGATCATTATTGCTCCTTGAGTAAAGCTTTATAAATGAAGCATAATGCATGGTATCACGCAGATTGGGAAGATTGGATTACTTGGAGGCTTTACCGTATCAGTTTCGATCTTAAATTTTGTCACAATATATAAAATTGAGCTAGCTTAACTTGGGTGTTGGATTCATGTCGTTTTGAACTCTAAATAAAACGTTACAGATTATTTAGTGCTGACATGTCAAGTTGATCGGCCAATTAAAATGATTGTTCCAAACTTATCATTGGTGCTCATTGATTAAAGGCTTATAAACAAAGCATAATGCATGGTATTACGCAGTTTGGGATACATTGGACTACTTAGAGGTATTATTGTAACTCTTTCACTCTCAAATGTTTTCACAATATGGAAATCTGATATTGCTTAACGTAGGCGTTGGATTCATGTCATTTTGAGCTATAAATCAAAACTTGAATACAATTTAGAGCGGACATGTCAAGATGATCAGCTAGTTAAAATGATCATTCTAAACCGATCATTGGTGCTCATTGAGTAACGGTATATAATTGAAGCATAATGCATAGCATTACACAGTTTGGGATTGATTGGATGGCTTGCAGGATTTGTCGTAGCTACTTTGATCTTAAATTTGTCACAAAAAAACTGAGGGAGCTTAACATAGGTGTTGGATTCGTGTCAATTTGAAATCTAAATCAAAAGTTACGAACCATTTAGTGTAGACATGTCAAGTTGATCGCCAGGTTTAAATCATCATTCTAAACTGATCATGGGTGCTCCTTGATTAAAGGCTTATAAATAAAGCATAATGCATAGCATCACGTAGTTTGGGATACATTGGATTACTTGGAGGCTTTTTTGTAGCTCTTTCAGTCTCAAATGTTTTCACAATATGGAAAATTGACCTAATTTAACGTGGGCGTTAGATTCATGTAATTTTGAGCTCTGAATCAAAAGTTAAAGAGTATTTAGTGCGGACATGGCCAGTTTATCAGCTTGTTCAAATGATCATTCGAAACAGATCATTATTGTTCCTTGACTAAAGGCTTATACCTTAAGCATAATGCGTTGTATAACGCAGATTGGGATAGATTGGACTACTTGGAGGCCTTATTGTAGTTGTTTTGATCTTAAATTTTGTCATAAGATAGAGAAATGAGCTAGCTTAATTGGGTGTTGGACTCATGTCATTTTGAACTCTGAATAAAAAAGTTAATAACAATTTAGTACGGACGTGTCAAGTTCATCGGCCAGTTGAAATGATCATTCTAAACTTATCATTGGTGCTCCTTGATTAAAGGCTTATAAACAAAGCATGGTATCACATAATTTGGGATACATTGGATTACTTAGAGGTCTTATCGTAGCTCTTTCAGCCTCAAATTTTTCCACAATATGGAAGTCTCAGCTTGCTTAACGTAGGCGTTGGATACATGTCATTTTGAACTCTAAGTCAAAACATAAAGACAATTTAGGGCGGCCATGTCAAGATGAGCAGCTAGTTAAAATGATCATTTTAAATGGATCATTGGTGCTCATTGAGTAAAGGCGTATAAATGAAGCATAATGCATAGTATCCACTGTTTGGCATAGATTGGATTGCTTGAAGGATTTGTTGTAGCTATTTTGATCTTAAATTTTGTCCAAACAAATTGAGCGAGCTTAACTCTAAATCAAAAGTTATGGACAATTTAGTGTGTCAAGTTGATCGGCCAGCTAAAATGATAAGTCTAAACTGATCATAGGTGCTCCTTGAGTAAAGCTTATAAATGAAGCATAATGCATGGTATCACGCAGATTGGGATAGACTGATTACTTGGAGGCTTTGATGTAGCTGTTTCGATCTTAAATTTTGTCACAATATAGAAAATTGAGCTAGCTTAACGTCGATGTTGGACTCGTGTCATTTTTAACTCTTAATAAAAAGTTACTTGTTATTTAGTGTGGACTTGTCAAGTTGATCGGTTAGTTAAAATGATCATTCCAAACTTTTCATTGGTGCTCCTTGATTAAAGGCTTATAAATAATGTATAATGCATGGTATCACACAATTTGGGATACATTGAATTACTTAGAGGTCTTATCGTAGCTCTTTCAGTCTCAAATTTTTCAACAATATGGAAACCTGAGCTTGCTTAACATAGTCATTGGATTCATGTCATTTTAAGCTTTAAATCAAAACTTAAAGATAATTTGGACCGAACATATCAAGATGATCAGCTTGTTAAAACGATGATTCTAAACCAATAATTGGTGCTCATTAAGTAAAGGCGTATAAATGAAGCATAATGCATAGCTTCACACAGTTTGGGATTGGTTGGATGGCTGAATCAAAAGTTACTAACGATTTAGTGCAGACATGTCAAGTTGATCCCCAAGTTAAAATGATCATTTTAAACTGATCAGTGGTGCTCTTTGATAAAAGGATTATAAATGAAGCATAATGCATGGCATCACATAGTTTGGGATACATTGGATTGCTTGGAGGATTTTTCGTAGCTCTTTCAATCTCAAATGTTGTCACAATATGGAAAATTGAGCTAGATTAACGTGGGCGTTAGATTCACGTCATTTTGAACTCTAAATTGAAAGTTAAAGACTATTTAGTGCCAACATGGCCAGTTTACCAGCTAGTTAAAATGATCAATCGAAACTGATCATTATTGCTCCTTCAGTAAAGGCTTATAAATGAATCACAATGCATGGTATCACGCAGATTGTGATAGATTGATTACTTAGAGGCTTTTACATAGCTGTTTCGATTCTAAATTTTGTCACAGTATAGAAAATTGAGCTTGTTTAACGTCGATGTTGGACTCGTGTCTTTTTCAACTCTTAATAAAAAGTTACTGGTGAAGTAGTGCGGATTTGTCAAGTTGATCGGCCAGTTAAAATGATCATTCCAAACTTATCATTGGTGCTCCTTGATTAAAGGCTTATTAATAAAGCATAATGCATGGTATTACACAGTTTGGGATACATTGGATTACTTAGAGGTCTTATCGTAGCTATTTCAGTCTCAAATTTTTCAACAATATGGAAACCTGAGCTTGCTTAACATAGGCGTTGGATTCATGTCATTTTGAGCTCTAAATAAAAACATAAAGACAATTTAGAGCAGACATGTCAAGATGATCAGCTAGTTAAAACGATCATTCTAAACAGATCATTGGTGCTCATTGATTAAAGACGTATAAATGAAGCATTATGCATATCATCACACAGTTTGGAATTAATTGGATGGCTTGAAACCTTTGTCGTAGCTGTTTCGATTTTAAATTTTGTCATTAAAAAAATTGAGGGAGCTTAACATGGGTGTTGGATTTGTGTCAATTTGAACTCTAAATCAAAAGTTACGAACGATTTAGTGCAGACATGCCAAGTTAAAATGATTATTCTAAACTGATCATTGGTGCTCCTTGATTAAAGGATTATAAATGAAGCATAATACATGACATCACGTAGTTTGGGATACATTGGATTACTTGGAGGCTTTTTCGTAGCTCTTTCCATCTCAAATGTTGTCACAATATGGAAAATTGAGCTAGTTTAACGTGGGCGTTAGATACACGTCATTTTGAGCTCTATTTCAAAAGTTAAAGACTATTTAGTGCCGACATGGCCAGTTGATCAGCTGGTTAAAATGATCAATCGAAACTGATCATTATTGCTCCTTGAGTAAAGACTTATAAATGAAGCATAATGCATGGTATCACGCAGATTGGCATAGATTGATTACTTGGAGGCTTTAGCGTAGCTGTTTCGATCTTAAATTTTGTCACAATATAGAAAATTGAGCTAGTTTAACGTCAATGTTGGACTCGTGTCATTTTTAACTCTTAATCAAAAGTTACTGGTTATTTAGTGCGGATATGTCAAGTTGATCAGCCAGTTAAAATGATCATTCCAAACTTATCATTGGGGCTCCTTGATTAAAGACTTATAAATAAAGCATAATGCATGGTCTCACACAGTTTGGGATACATTGGATTACTTAGAGGTCTTATCGTAGCTCTTTCAGTCTCAAATTATTCAACAATATGGAAACCTGAGCTTGCTTAACATAGACGTTAGATTCATGTCATTTTGAGCTCTAAATCAAAACATAAAGACAATTTAGAGCAGACATGTCAAGATGATCAGCTAGTTAAAATGATCATTCGAAACAGATCATTGGTGCTCATTGCATAAAAGCATATAAATGAAGCATAATGCATAGCATCACACAGTTTTGGATTGATTGGATGGCTTGAAGCCTTTGTCGTAGCTATTTCGATCTTAAATTTTGTCCCAAAAACTTGAGGGAGATTAACATGGATGTTGGATTCGTGTCAATTTGAACTCTAAAACAAAAATTACAAACAATTTAGTGCAGATATGTCAAGTTGATCGCCAAGTTAAAATGATCAATCTAAACTGATCATTGGTGCTCCATGATTAAAGGATTATAAATGAAGCATAATGCATGGCATCACGTAGTTTGGGATACATTGGATTACTTGGAGGCTTTTTCGTAGCTCTTTCAGTTTCAAATGTTGTCACAATATGGAAAATTGAGCTAACTTAACATGCACATTAGATTCATGTCATTTTGAACTCTATTTCAAAAGTTAAAGAATATTTAGTGTGGGCATAGCCAGTTGATCAGCTAGTTAAAATGATCAATCAAAACTGATCATTATTGCTCCTTGAGTAAGGGCTTATAAATGAAGCAAAACGCATAATATCATGCATATTGGGATAGATTGATTACTTGGAGGCTTTAATGTATTTGTTTCGATTGTAAATTTTGTCGCAATATAAAAAATTGAGCTAGCTTAACGTGGATGTTGGACTTGTGTCATTTAGAACTCTTAATAAAAAGTTACTGGTGATTTAGTGCGGACATGTCAAGTTGATCGGCCAGTTAAAATGATCATTCCAAACTTATCATTGGTGCTCCTTAGTTAAAGGCTTATAAATAAAGCATAATGCATGGTATCACCCATTTTGGGATACATTGGATTACTTAGAGGTCTAATCATAGCTCTTTCAGTCTCAAATTTTTCCTCAATATGGAAACCTGAGCTTCCTTAACGTAGGCGTTAGATTCATGTCATTTTGAGCTTTAAATCAAAAATTCAAGACAATTTAGAGCTTACATGTCAAGATGATCAGCTAGTTAAAATGATCATTCTAAACCGTTCATTGGTGCTCATTGAGTAAAGGTGTATAAATGAAGCAGAATGCATAGCATCACACAGTGTGAGATAGATTAGATTGCTTGAAGGATTTGTTGTAGCTATTTCGATCCTAAATTTGTCCAAAAAACTTGAGCAAGCTTAACGTGGGTGTTGGATTCATGTCAATTTGAACTCTAAATCAAAAGTTAAGAACGATTTAGTGCAGACATAACAAGTTGATCGCCAAGTTAAAATGATCATTCTAAGCTGATTATTGGTGCTCCTTGATTAAAGGCTTCTAAATGAAGCATAATGCATGGCATCACATAGTTTGGGATACATTGGATTTCTGGGAGGCTTTGTCGTAGCGCTTGTAGTCCAAATGTTGTCACAATATGGAAAATTGAGCTAGTTTAACATGGGCGTTAGATTCACGTCATTTTGAGCTCTAAATCAAAAGTTAAATACTATTAATTATGGACATGGCCAGTTGATAAGGTAATTGAAATGATCAATCAAAACTGATCGTTATTGCTCCTTGAGAAAAGGCTTATTAATGAAGCATCATGCATGGTATCACGCAGATTGGGATAGATTGATTACTTGGAGGCTTTAACGTAGCTGTTCGATCTTAAATTTTGTAACAACAAAGAAAATTGAGCTAGGTTAATGTCGATGTTGGACTAGTGTAATTTGGAACTCTTAATAAAAAGTTACTGGTGATTTAAGTCGGACATGTCAAGTTGATAGGCCAATTAAAATGATTATTCCAAACTTATCATTGGTGCTCATTGATTAAAAGCTTATAAATAAAGCATAATACATGGTATCACACAGTTTAGGATTCATTGGGTTACTTAGAGGCCATGTCGTAGCTCTTTCAGTCTCAAATTTTTCCACAATATGGAAATCTGAGCTTGCTTAATGTAGGTGTTGGATTCATGTCATTTTGAGCTCTAAATCAAAACGTAAAGACAATTTAGAGCAGACATGTCAAGATGATCAGCTAGTTAAAATGATCATTCTAAAATGATAATTGGTGCTCGTTGAATAAAGGCGTATAAATGAAGCATAATGCATAGTATCACACAGTTTGGGATAGATTGGATTGCTTGAAGGCTTTGTTGTAGCTATTTCGATCTTAAATTTTGTCACAAAAAAATTGAGCGAGCTTAACGTTGGTGTTGGATTTGTGTCAATTTGAACTCTAAATCAAAAGTTACGAACGATTTAGTGCAAACCTGTCAAGTTGATCGCCAATTAAAAATGATCATTCCAAACAGATAATTGGTGCTCCTTGATTAAAGGCTTATAAATGAAGCATAATGCATGGCATCATGTAGTTTGGGATACACTGGATTACTTGGAAGCTTTGTCGTAGCTCTTTCAGTATCAAATGTTGTTACAATATGGAAAATTGAGCTAGCTTAACATGGGCGTTTGATTAATTTCATTTTGAGCTTTAAATAAAAAGTTAATGACTCTTTAGTGCGAAGATGGCCAGTTGATCAGGTAGTTTAAATGATAATTCGAAACCGATCGTTATTGCTTCTTGAGAAGAGGCTTATAAATAAAGCATAATGCATGGTATCACGTAGATCGGGTTTGATTGGATTACTTGGAGGCCTTTTCGTAGCTGTTTCGATCTTATATTTTGTCACAATATAGAAAATTTAGCTAGTTTAATGTGGTTGTTGGACTCGTGTCATTTTGAACTCTTAATAAAAAGTTACTGACGATTTCGTGAGGACATGGTCAAGTTGATCGGCCTGTTAAAATTACCATTCCAAACTTATCATTGGTGCTCCTTCATTAAAGGTTTATAAATAAAGAATAATGCATGGCATCACGAAGTTTGGGATACATTGGATTACTTAGAGGCCTTGTCGTAGCTCTTTTAGTCTCAAATTTTTTCACAATATGGAAATCTGAGCTTGCTCAATGTAGGTGGTTGATTCATGTCATTTTCAGCTCAAAATCAAAACATAAAGACAATTTAGAGCGGAAATGTCAAGATGAACAGCTAGTTAAAATGGCCATTCTAAACTGATCATTTGTGCTCATTGAGTAAAGGCGTATAAATGAAACATAATGCATGGTATCACACACTTTGGGATAGATTGGATTGATTGAAGGCTTTGTCGTAGCTATTTCGATCTTAAATATTGTCAGAAAAAATTTAGCGAGCTTAACTTGGGTGTTGGATTCACGTCATTTTGAACTCTAAATCAAAAGACATGAACGATGTACCACAGACATGTCAAGTTGATCGCCAAGTTAAAACGATCATTCTAAACTGATCAATGGTTCTCCTTGATTAAAGGCTTATAAATGAAGTGTAATGCATGGCATCACGTAGTTTGGGATACATTGGATAACTTGGAGGCTTTTTTCGTAGCTCTTTCAGTCTCAAATGTTGTCACAATATCAAAAATTTAGCTAGCTTAACATGGGTGTTAGATTCATGCCATTTTAAGCTCTGACAAGTTAAAGACAATTTAGTACGGACATGGCCAGTTTATCGGCTAGTTTAATTGATACTCTAAACTGATCATTGGTGCTCATTGAGCAAAGGTTTACAAATGAAGCATAATGCATATCATCACACAGTTAGGCATAGATTGGATTACTTGAAAGCTTTGTCGTAGCTCTTTCAGTCTTGAATTTGGTCACAATACATAATATTGATGTAGTTTAACGTGGGCTTTGGATTCGTGTCATTCTGAACTCTAAATAAAAAGTTACGGACGATTTAGTGCGGACATGTCAAGTTGATCATCCACTTAAAATGATCATTCTGAACTGATCATTCGTTCTACTTGAGTAAAGGGTTATAAATGAAGCATAATACACGGCATCACGAAGTTTAG
>JAENJI010000619.1:0-49500 GCA_018901935.1 Pugionium cornutum
TGGATTATTGGAAGCTTTGCCATAGCTCTTTTAGTTATTGACATAGGAAAATCAAATAAGACCTATCTTGACCTACAAGGCAAGTGTGAGCACGAAAATTAAGTTTGAATAACAAGAGAAAAGAGAAAGGAGGGAGTTATCCTTAACAACATGGTTAAATAAGTTAATCAGCTGCCTTGGGAGAAGAATCAAGGTGAAAAGGACATGTCCATGCTGCAGACAGTCTTGGTAACCACACCAAACAGTCATGCCTGCTGCACACAGCCATGGTAACCACACCAAACGTTCATGAGACAGTCTGCAGCTCTTCCCCTCTCTTCTCATTGGTTGTTGACAAGCTCCTCCTCCATTCAAGCTCATCCACAAGTTTGAATTCTTTTTCTTTTGTGTTAACATTGTAAATCCTCTATAAAAGGGCTGTAAAGACTCAATGTATGATAGAACTCTTAGGAGATTCTTCTCCAGAAGTCCAAGACATTTTCTCATCTTCTCATGCTTTTCTTTGAGTTTCTCGATTCAATTCTTCACATTTCTCCTCTCTAATCTCAATATTCTTTCATGGTATCAGAGCATAAGATCATTTTCTTATATTTTCTACTCAAATCTCTCAGTTTCTAATCTAAAATTCTGTCAAAAATCTCTCAGCCTTTAAACTAAAAACTCACAGTTTTATTCAACCATAAAAGCTGCCTCTTTGAGCTCTTCAAAGCCTAACAATGGAGGATACAGTTCAAATCAGTTCCAGCCTGAAACCTACGGTGATACCAGTAGTTCTCAAAGGCTTGAACTACACATTATGGTCAAGAACCATCAAGACAGCCATTTGTGGCAAAGGACTTTGGAATTACATCTTGGAGGATAATACTCCATCTATAGATGATCCAAAGGAGCAGAAGGATGAGGCAACAAGAAGAGAAGAAGATAGGTGGTTCCAAGAAGATCAATCAGTCCTTGGATTCCTCCAAAATTCATTGGATCCATCCATTCTTGAAGCTTATTCACATTGTGAAACCGCCAAGTCTCTTTGGGACACTCTCAAGAGGGTGTATGGGGATGTTTCAAACCTCAGCCGTGTGAATGAGGTTAAGAAGGCTCTCAATGATCTACACCAAGAGGATATGGAGTTCACAAAGTTCCTAGGCAAGTTCCAATCAACATGGTCCAAGCTTGACATGTTGAGACCAAGTTCTATGGATCCAAAGGTGCTTAATGAAAGGAAGGAACAAGACAAGATATTTGGGCTCCTTCTCAACCTAAATCCAGCCTTTAAGGATGTGATTAAGTCCATCCTAAGAGAGCCAAAACTCCCTGATTTCGAAGAGGTGTGCTCAAGGATTCAGAAGGAACAAGGCAACATTCGTTTGTTTGGTGGAAAAGGAGAACTAGTCATGGCCAACAAGAGCGTGTTTAAGCAAGAGGATAGGAAGAGTGTGATGTGTGAACATTGTAAGAGGAATGGCCACATCAAGCACAAGTGCTGGATACTTCATCCTCATCTCAAGCCAAACCGGTTCAAGGATTCAAAGGCTAACATCTCTCAAAAGGTTGTGACTGAACCGGAAAGTTCATCCAACCAAGGAGGGGAGCTAGCTATGAATGTATCCATGGAGTATGCTAAGAAGAGTGACTTGGAGGATCTCATCAAGGCCTATGCCTCAAAACTCTCCGGTATCACACTCTACTCCCATAAACTGCTTGATAAACCAGATCATAAGTTGGTAGTGGATTCGGGTGCTTCTCACCATATGATTAGCAATGCTAGGTTGTTAAAGAACATTGAACCATGTCTAGGACAAGTAACTATAGCTGATGGTAAGAGTATTCCAATTGAAGGAACCGGAGAATTAAGACTATTTCACAAAGAAAGTACTGCTTTCTTTGTACCTAAGTTTAAGTCTAGTTTCGGTCAAAAGGGCTACTAAAGACCTGAATTGCAATGTTACTTTTGGACCTAACAATGTTTAATTTCATGATATAAAGACTGGTAAGATACTTGGAAGCGGTAGGACTCAAAATGAGCTCTATGTTCTTGAGGACACTCCTCCAAGCAATTCGGATTCCCTAGCTTTCAAATCTTGTGTTTTTGCTAATAAAGATGTCTTATGGCATGCTAGATTAGGACATCCTCATGCTCGTGCTTTAAGCTTAATAATGCCTAATGTTGCTTATGATCACTCAGTTTGTGAGGCTTGTATCCTTGGCAAACATTGTCGTGTTGTTTTCCCTAAATCGTCTACAATTTATGAGCATTGCTTTGATTTAGTACATTTCGATGTTTGGACCTCACCTTGCATGTCTAGAGATAGGAATAAATACTTTGTGACCTTTATAGATGAGAAATCGAAATATACATGGGTTACATTACTTCCATCTAAAGATAGGGTTTATGAGGCATTTATAAACTTTCATAATTATATTACTAATCAATTCAATGCCAAGATCAAAGTGTTAAGATCAGATAATGGAGGGGAATACACAAGTCAAAGATTCAAAGCTCATTTAAACAAACATGGAATACTACATCAAACTAGCTGCCCACACACACCACAACAAAATGGAGTTGCTGAAAGGAAGAACCGACACTTAATGGAAGTAGCAAGATCCATGATGTTTCATACCAATGTTCCTAAAAGTTTTTGGGGAGATGCTGTCTTGGTTGCTTGCTACCTCATCAATCGGATTCCAACCAAAATCTTGCAAGACATATCCCCATTTGAGGTACTCAATAAAACTAAACCCTCCATTGATCATTTACGTTTATTTGGGTGTGTGTGCTTTGTGTATGTTCCAGGTGATCTAAGAAACAAGTTGGAGGCAAAGAGCATCAAGTGTATGTTCCTTGGATATTCGACAACACAAAAGGGTTATAAGTGCTATGATCCGAGCTACAACAGGACATATGTGTCTAGAGATGTCAAGTTCATAGAAGAACGAAGCTATTATGATCAGAAAGATTGGGAAGGATTGAAGGATCTCTCAAGGTCACCTTCTGATTTGTCTACGAGTTTGAGGTTTCTCTTGAATCATTTGGGAAATGATGTGCCAAAGGATTCAAGACACGAAGAAGCAAGAACCCGAAGATGTTCACAAGATACCCAATAGAATGAACAAGGGGTGGTATCTCAAGAACCAACTCCAATCGAAGAAGAAGCTACTGCCCAAAACCAAGAACAAGTCGACTTGGAAGTGGGTATAGAGGAACCTATTCACCAAATGGAAGAGGAAACGGTTGTAGAGGAGGCTGCACCACCTATTCAGCAACTAAGGAGGAGTACTAGACTTAGGAAAGACCCATCCCATTGGGTAAACACTAGGGTCTTCTACAACAACCAGGCCGTGGCTCATCCCATACAAGCTGTTTGTTCCCTTGACCTCTTGCCATCTAGTCATCAAGCATTCCTTGGAAAGATTGAACAAAGTCAGATTCCAAGGACTTATGAAGAAGCTAAGAGGAAGAAAGAATGGTTAGATGCAGTAAGAGATGAGAAGCAAGCTATGGAAAGGAATCATACATGGGATATACAAAAACTTCCCAAAGGCAAGAAGGCTGTGAGTTCCAAGTGGGTGTTCACCATCAAGTATAAGAGCAGTGGGGACATAGAAAGGTACAAGGCACGTCTAGTTGCAAGAGGTTTCACTCAGACATATGGAGAGGACTATACTGATACCTTTGCACCGGTGGCTAAGCTACACACTGTAAGGGTTGTTCTTTCACTAGCTACGAATCTGACTTGGGACTTATGGCAAATGGATGTCAAGAACGCATTCCTACAAGGAGAACTTGAAGAGGAAGTGTATATGACTCCACCACCAGGCCTTGAAGATCTTTGCAAAGAGGGACAGGTTCTAAGGCTTAGGAAGGCAATATATGGGTTGAAGCAGTCACCAAGGGCTTGGTATCACAAATTAAGCTCCACATTTACTGATAATGGCTTTAGGAAATCCCATTCAGATCATACTTTGTTCACTCGACAAAACGCCAAAGGAATTGTGGTGGTCTTGGTTTATGTGGATGACCTTATCATCACAGGAGATGATAAGGAAGGAATTCAGTCCACAAAGGCCTTCTTAAACAGATCATTTGACATCAAAGATCTTGGAGAGTTGAAGTACTTCTTGGGTATTGAAGTGTGTCGTTCTCAGGAAGGGCTCTTTCTATCCCAAAGAAAGTATGCTCTTGATCTGTTGACAGACACAGGAAAGCTTGGTGCTAAACCGGCCAAAACTCCTCTTGAAGATGGCTACAAGGTCAACGGAAAGGGGGAGAAAGCTGATGAGTTATTTAAGGAAGTTTCTCAGTATAGGAGACTAGTTGGGAAGTTGATCTACCTCACCCTAACACGACCAGACTTGTGTTTTGCTGTGAATCAAGTGAGTCAACATATGCAAAAACCTATTGTATATCATTGGAGCATGGTAGAAAGGATCCTTAGATACATCAAAGGATCTCCTGGTCAAGGCATATGGATGGGCAAGAATGGGAACACTGAGATTGTCGGATATTGTGATGCGGATTGGGCTGGTGATAGGGTGGATAGGAAATCAACCACTGGGTATTGCACCTTCATTGGTGGGAACTTAGTCACTTGGAAGACTAAGAAGCAGAAGGTGGTATCATGTTCTAGTGCTGAAGCAGAATATAGGGCTATGAGGAAGCTGACAAATGAAGTAACTTGTCTCAAAGCGCTCTTGAAAGATTTCGGTATTGAACAACCAGGGCCAATTACCTTCCATTGTGATAATCAGGCAGCCATTCACATTGCTTCAAACTCAGTGTTTCACGAGAGGACCAAGCATATAGAGATCGATTGCCATAAGGTTAGGGAGAAAGTTCAAGATGGAACCATTCTGCCATGTTATACAAGGAGTGAAGACCAACTAGCTGACATCTTCACAAAGGCAGCAAGTCTCAAAGTTTGCAAGAACATCTTTAGCAAACTTGGGCTTGTTGATTTATCACATCCATGATCAAAGGTCTCCTAATCCAAGAGCAACACACTCTTTTTCCTTTATTAAGGTTTTGTCCCAAGTGGTTTTCCTTAATAAGGCTTTTAATGAGGTGTTGCCTTGGGTTCCCAAGCTTAAGACTTTAAGGGTGATTCCAAAGTCTTAGCTTGAGGGGGAGTATTGACATAGGAAAATCAAATAAGACCTATCTTAACCTACAAGGCAAGTGTGAGCACGAAAATTCAGTTTGAATAACAAGAGAAAAGAAAAAGGAGGGAGTTATCCTTAACCACATGGTTAAATAAGTTAATCAGCTGCCTTGGGAGAAGAATCGAGGTGAAAAGGACATGTCCATGCTGCACACAGTCTTGGTAACCACACCAAACAGTCATGCCTGCTGCACACAGCCTTGGTAACCACACCAAACGTTCATGAGACAGTCTGCAGCTCTTCCCCTCTCTTCTCATTGGTTGTTGACAAGCTCCTCCTCCATTCAAGCTCATCCACAAGTTTGAATTCGTTTTCTTTTGTGTTCATTGTAAATCCTTTATAAAAGGGCTGTAAAGACTCAATGTATGATAGAACTCTTAGGAGATTCTTCTCCAGAAGTCCAAGACATTTTCTCATCTTCTCATGCTTTTCTTTGAGTTTCTGGATTCAATTCTTCACATTTCTCCTCTCTAATCTCAATATTCTTTCATTAGTTTCAAAAGTTTTCACGATATATAAATTGAGTTAGGTTAACGTGGATGTTGGATTCGTGTAATTCTGACCCTAAATCAAAAGTTATAGACAATTTAGTGCGGACGTGTCAAGTTTATCGTCTAGTTAAAATGATCATTCTAAAATGATCGTTGGTGCTCCTTGAGTAAAGTCTTATAAATGAAGCATAATGCATGGCAACACGTAGTTCAGGATACATTGGATTACTTGGAGGCTTTGACGTAGCTCTTTTAATCTCAAATGTTGTCACAATATAGGAAATTGAGCTAGTTTAACGTGGGCCTTGGATTTGTATTATTTTGAGCTCAAGATCAAAAGTTATTGACGATTTAGTACAGACATGTCAAGTTGATCACCTAGTTAAAATGATTATTCTAAACTGATCATTGGTGCTCCTTGACTCAAGGATTATAAATGAAGCATAATGCATGGCATCACATAGTTTGGGATAGATTGGATTACTTGGAAGCTTTATTGTAGCTATTTCGGTCTTAAATTTTGTCACAATATAGAAAACTGAGCTAGATTAAACGAGGTCGTTGGATTAGTGTCATTAGTGTCTAGGTAAAAAGCTACGGACGATTTAGTGCAGATATGTCAACTTTATTGACCAGTTAAAATGATCATTCTAAACTGGTCACTGGTGCTCCTTCAGTAAAGGGTTATAAGTGAAGCATAATGCATGGCATCACGTAGTTGGGATGCATAGGTTTACTTAGAGGCTTTATCATAGCCCTTTCAGTCTCAAATTTTGTCACAATATTGAAAAATGAGCTAGGTTAATGCGTATTTTGGATTCGTGTCATTCTGAAGTCTAAATCAAACATTACAGACGATTTAGTGCTGACGTGTCAAGTTAATCGTCCTGTTAAAATGACAATTCTAAACTGATCATTGGTGCTCCTTGAGTAAGGTCTTATAAATGAAACATAATGCATGACATCAAGCAGTTGGGTTACATTGGATTACTTGGAGGCAAACTCTTTCAGAGTCAAATGTTGTCACAATATAGAAAATTGAGCTAGTTTAACGTGGGCGCTTGATTCGTACCATTATGAACTCTAAATAACCAATTACGGACGATTTTGTGTGCACATGTCATGTTGATCAGGTAATTAAAATGATCATTATAAATTAATCATTGGTGCTCCTTCGCTAAAGGCTTATAAATGAAGCATAATGCATGACATCGCGTATTTTGGGAAAGACTGGATTACTACGACTCTTTGCCGTAGCTATTTCGGTCTGAACTTTTGTCAAAATATGGAAAACTTAGCTACTTTAACGTTTGTTTTGGATTCGTGTCATTCTGAACTCTAAATAACAAGTTACATATGATTTAGTGCGGACATGTCAAGTTGATCGGCCAGTTAAAATGATCATTCTAAACTGGTCATTGGTGCTCCTTGAGTAAAGGCTTATAAATGAAGCATAATGCATTTCATCATGCAGTTTGGGATACATTGGTTTACTTGGAAGCTTTGTCGTAGCCCTTTTAGACAGAAATGTTGTCACAATATAGAAAATTGAGGTAAGTTAACGTGGACGTTGGATTCGTGTCATTCTAAACTCTAAATAAAAAGCTACATACGATTTAGTGCAAACATGTCAAGTTGTTCGTCCAGTTAAAATGATCATTCTAAACATATCATTGGTGCTCCGTGAGTAAAGGCTTATAAATGAAGCATAATGCATGCCATCACGCATTTTGAGATACATTGGATTACTTGGAGGCTTTTTGCAGCTCTATTAGTCTCAAATGTTGTCACAATATAGAAAATTGACCTAGTTTAACATGGACGTTGCATTCATATGATTCTAAACTCTAAATCAACAATTATGGACGATTTTATGCGTACATGTCAAGTTGATTAGCTAGTTAAAATGATCATTCTAAACTAGTCATTGGTGCTCCTTCACTAAAGGCTTATAAATGAAGAATAATACATGACATCATGCAGTTTGGGATAGTTTGGATTACTTCGAGGCTTTGCCGTAGCTATTTCTCTCTTAAATTTTGTCATAATATACAAGATTGAGCTAGTTTAACGTGAGCGTTGGATTCGTGTCATTCTGAACTCTAAATAACCAGTTACAGATTATTGAATGTGGACATGTCAAGTTAAATGATCATTCTAAACTAATCATTGGTGCTCCTTCACTAAAGGCTTATAAATGAAGAATAATACATGACATCACACAGTTTGGGATAGTTTGGATTACTTCGAGGCTTTGCCGTAGCTATTTCTCTCTTAAATTTTGTCATAATATACAAGATTGAGCTAGTTTAACGTGAGCGTTGGATTCGTGTCATTCTGAACTCTAAATAACCAGTTACAGATTATTTAATGTGGACATGGCCAGTTAAATGATCATTCTAAACTAATCATTGGTGCGCTTAAGTAAAGGCTTATAAATGAAGCATAATGCATGACATCACGCAGTTTGGGATACATTGGTTTACTTGGAGGCTTTGTCATAGCCCTTTTAGACTCAAATGTTCTAACAATATAGAAAATCGAGGTAGGTTAACGTGCACGTTTGATTCGTGTCATTTTGAACTCTAAATCGAAAGTTACATATGATTTAGTGCAAAGGTGTCAAGTTGATCGTCCAGTTAAAATAATCATTCTAAACTCATCATTGGAGCTCCTTGAATAAAGGCTTATAAATGAAACATATTGCATGGCATCACGCAGTTTGGGATACATTGGACTACTTTGAGACTTTATCGCAGCTCTTTCAATCTCAAATGTTGTCAGAGTATTGAAAATTGAGCTAGTTTAACTTTGGCGTTGGATTCGTCTCATTCAGAACTGTAGATTAGCAGTTACAGACGATTTTGTGCGGACATGTCATGTTGATCAGGTAGTTAAAATGATCATTCTAAACTGATCATTGGTGCTCCTTTAATAAAGGCTATAAATGGAGCATAATGAATGACATCACGTAGTTTGGGATAGATTGGATTATTTGGAGGCTTTTCCATAGCTATTTCGGTCTTAAATTTTCTCAAAGTATAGAAAATTGAGCTAGCTTAACGTGGGCGTTGGATTCATGTCATTTTTAACTCTAAAAAAAAAGTTAATGACAATTTAGGGTGAACATGTAAAGTTGATCGGGCAATGAAATGATCATTCTAAATTGATCATTGGTGCTCCTTGAGTAAAGGCTTATAAATGAAACATAATGCATGACATCAAATAGTTTTAGATACATTAGATTACTTGGAGGCTTTTTCGTATCTCTTTGATTCTCAAATGTTGTCACAATATAGAAAATTGATATAGTTTAACGTGGGCATTGGATTCGTGTCATTCTGAACTCTAAATCAACAATTACAAATGATATAGTGCGTACATGTCAAGATGATAGACCAAGTAAATGAACGTTCTAAACTGATCATTGGTGCTCCTTGAGTAAAATCCTATCAATGCAGCATAATGCATGGCATCAAGTAGTCTGGGATACATTGGATTACTTGGATGCTTTGTAGTAG
Source organism: Pugionium cornutum (assembly GCA_018901935.1). NCBI lineage: Eukaryota > Viridiplantae > Streptophyta > Magnoliopsida > Brassicales > Brassicaceae > Pugionium > Pugionium cornutum. Next base: position 9,170 of record JAENJI010000619.1, read on the forward strand.
TTTTTTTAGACTCAAATGTTGTCACAGTATCGAAAATTAAGCTACCTTAACGTGGGCGCTGGACTCATGTAACATTGATCTCTAAATCAAAAGTTATGGACTATTTAGTGTAGACATGTCAAGTTGATTGGCTGGTTAAAATTATCGTTCTAAACTGATCATTGGTGCTCCTTGGGTAAAGGCTTATAAATGAAGCATAATGCATGGCATCACGCAGTTTGGGATACATTGGTTTACTTGGAAGTTTTGTCATAACTCTTTCATTCTCAAATGTTGTCATAATATAGAATTGAGCTAGCTTAACATGGATGTTGGATTTGTGTCATTCTGAACTCTAAGCCAAAAGTTAAGGACGATTTAGTGGGGACATGTCAAGTTGATCGTCTAGTTGAAATGATCATTGTAAATTAATCATTGGTTCTCCTTGAGAAAAGGCCTATAAATGAAACATAATTCATGGCATCACACAGTTTGGGATACAATGGATTATTTGGAGTTTTTTTGTAGCTCTTTCAGTTTCAATTGTTGTACATAATGTAAAATTGAGCTAGCTTAACGTGGGCGTTGGACTCATGTCATTTTGAGCTCTAAATCAAAAGTTAAAGACTATTTAGTGCGCACATATCAAGTTGATCAGCTTGTTAAAATGATCATTTTAAATTGATCATTGGTGCACAATTTATAATTGAAGCATATAACGCTGTTTGGGATACATTGGATTACTTGGAGGCTTTGTCATAGCTCTTTTAGTCTAAAATATTGTCACAATATAGAAAATTGAGCTAGCTTAACGTGAGCATTGTATTCATGTTATTCTGAACTCTATATCAAAAGTTACAAACGATTTAGTGCGGACATGTCAAGTTGACCGGCTAGTTAAAAAGATCATTCTAAAATGATCATTGGTGCTACTTGAGTAAAGGCTTATAAATGAAGCAAAATGCATGGCTCACGCTGTTTGGGATACATTCGATTACTTGGAGGCTTTGTTGTCACTCTTTCAATTTCATATGTTGTCATAATGGAAAATTGAGCTAGCTTAACGTGGGCGTTGGAATCATGTCATTTTAAACACTAAATCAAATGTTAAAGACGATTTAATAAGTACATGTCAAGTTCATCAGCTAGTTAAAACGATCATTCTAAACTGATCATTGGTGCTCCTTGCGTAAAGGCTTATAAATGAAGCATAATGCAAGGTATCATGCAGTTTGGGATAGATTGAATTACTTGGAGGCTTTTTCTTAGCTATTTTGGTGTTAAATTTTGTCACAATATAGAAAACAGAGCTAGCTTTATGTGGGTGTTAGATTCGTGTCATTCAGAACTCTATATCAGAAGTTACGGACAAATTAGTGCTTACATGTCAAGTTCATCGGTTAGTTAAAATGATCATTCTAAACTGATCATTGGTGCTCCTTGAGTAAACGCTTGTAAATGAAGCATAATTCATGGTATCACGCTGTTTGGGATTCATTGGATTTTGAGGCTTTGCCGTAGCTATTTCAGTCATAAATTTTGTTACACTATACAAAATTGAGCTAGTTTAACGTGGGCGTTTGATTCGTGTGATTCTGAACTCTAAATAACTAGTTACAGATGATTTAGTGCGGACATTTCAAGTTGATCGGACTGTTAAAATGATCATTCTAAACTAATCATTGGTGCTCCTTGAGTAAATGCTTATAAATGAAACATAATGCAGGCATCACGCAGTTTGGGATACATTGGTTTACTTGGGGCTTTGTCGTAGCCCTTTCATACTCAAATGTTCTCACAATATAAAAAATCAAGGTAGGTTAACATGGACATTGGATTCGTGTCATTCTCAACTCTAACTCAAAAGTTACATACGATTTAGTGCAAATGTGTCAAGTTGAACGTACAGTTAAAATGATCATTCTAAACTCATCATTGGAGCTCCTTGAGTAAAGGCTTATAAATGAAGCATATTGCATGGCATCACGCAGTTTGGGATACAGTTGATTACTTTGAGGCTTTTTTGTAGCTCTTTCAGTCTCAAATGTTGTCACAATATAGAAAATTGAGCTAGCTTAACATGGGTGTTGGATTCGTGTCATTTTGAACTCTAAATAAAAAGTTACAGACGATTTATTGCGGACATGTCAAGTTGATCGGCCAGTTAAAATTATCATTCTATACTGAACATTGGTGGTCCTTGACTAAAGGCTTATAATTGAAGCCTAAAGCATGGCATTATGCAGTTTGGGATACATTGGATTACTTGGATCCTTTTCCGTAGCTCTTTCAGTCTCAAATGTTGCCACAATATTGAAAATTGAGCTAGAATAACGAGGGCATTAGATTCATGTCATTTTGATCTCTAAATCAAATATTAAAGACGATTTATTGCGGACATGTCAAGTTGAACAGCTAGTTAAAATGATGATTCTAAACTGATCATTGGTACTCATTGAGCAAAGGTTTACAAATGAAGCATAATGCATGACATCACACAGTTTGGGATAGATTGGATGACTTAGAGGCTTTGTCGTAGCTATTTCAGTCTGAAATGTTGTAACAATGTTGAAAATTGAGCTAAATTAACGTGATTATTGGATTCCTATCATTTTGAGCTCTAAATCAAATGTCAAGATGATTTAGTGTGGACATGTCAAGGTTATTAGCTAGTTAAAATGATCATTCTAAATTGATCCTTAGTGCTCATTGAGCAAAGATTTACAAATGAAGCAAAATGCATGGCATCACGCAGTTTGGGATATATTGAATTTCTTGGAGGCTTTGTCGTAGCTAATTCGGTCTTAAATTTTGTCACAATATAGAATATTGAGCTTGCTTAACGTGGGCATTGGAATTTGATTGTTGTCATTCAGAACTCTAAATCATAAGTTACGTAACATTTAGTGCGGACATTTCAAGTTTACCGGCTAGTTAATTTGATCATTCTAAACTGATCATTAGTGCTCATTGAGTAACACATAAATGAAGTATAATGCATGGCATCACGCAATTTAGGATACATTGGATTACTTGGGGGCTTTGTCATAGCTCTTTCAATCTCAAATGTTGTCACAATATTAATAATTGTGCTAGATTAATGTGGACGTTAGATTCATATCATTTTTGAGCTCTAAATCAAATGTTAAAGATGATTTAGTGCGGACATGCCAAGTTGATCAGCTGGTTAAAATGATCATTCAAAATTGAGCAAAGGTTTTCAAATAAAGCATAATGCATGGCATCACGCACTTTGAGATAGATGGCATTACTTGGAGGCTTTGTCGTAGCAATTTTGGTGTTAAATTTGTCACAATATAGAATATTGAGCAAGCTTAACGTGGGTGTTCCATTGTCATTCTGGACTCTAAATCAGAAGTTACGGACGATTTAGCGTGGACATGTCAAGTTTATCACCTAGTTAAATTGATCATTCTAAACTGATCATTGGTTCTCATTGAGCAAAGGTTTACAAATGAAGCATAATGCATGGCATCCTACAGTTTAGGATACATTGGATTACTTGGAGGCTTTGTCGTAGCTCTTTCAGTCTCGAATTTTGTCACAATATAGAAAATTGAGCTCGATTAATGTAGGTGTTGGATTGATTTTTAGCTCTAAATCAAAAGTTAAAAATGATTCAGTGCGGACATGTCAAGTTGATGAGCTAGTTAAAATGATCATTCTAAATTGATCATTGGTGCTCATTGAGTAAAGGCGTATCAATGACGCATAATGCATGGCATCACACAATTTGGGACAGATTGCATTACTTGGAGGATTTTTCGTAGCTATTTCGTTTTTAAATTTTATCACAATATAGAATATTGAGCTAGCTTAATGTGGGCGTTGGATTCGTGATTCTCAACTCTAAATCAAAAGTTATAGAAAATTTAGTGCTGACATTTTACGTTGATCGGCTAGTGAAAGTGATCATTCTAAACTGATCATTCTAAACTTATCGTTGGTGCTCATGGAGTAAAGGCTTAAAAATGAAGCGTAATGCATGGCATCACATAGTGTAGGATATATTGGCTTACTTGGAGGCTTTGTCGTAGCTCTTTCAGTCTCAAATATTGTCACAATATTGAAACTTGCGCTAGATTAAGGTGGGCGTTGGATTCATGTCATTTTGAAAATTGCGCTAGCTTAACGTGAGCGTTAGATACGTGTCATGCTGAACTCTAACATAAAAGTTATGAACGATTTAGTGCTGACATGTCAAGTTGATCGGGCAGTTAAACTGATCATTCAGATCATTAATGCTCCTTGAATAAAGGTTAAAAATGAAGCATAATGCATGGCATCACGTAATTCAGGATCGATTTGATTACTTGATGGCTTTTTTGCAGCTCTTTCAGTCTAAAATGTTGTCACAATATAGAAAATTGATCTAGTTTAACATTGGCATTGGATTTTTTGTCATTCTGAATTCTAAATCAAAAGTTATGGACAATTTAGTGTAGACATGTCAAGTCGATTGGCCAGTTAAAATGATCATTTTGAAGTGATCATTGGTGCTCCTTTAGTAAAGGCTTATAAATGAAGTGCAATGCATGACATCACGCAGTTTGGAATACATTGGATTACTTGGAGGCATTTTGTAGCTATTTCGGTCTTAAATTCTATCACAATATAGAAAATTGAGCAAGCGTATCGTGGGCATTAGATTCATGTCATTCTAAACTCGAAATCAAAAGTTACGGACGATTTACTGCGGACATGTCAAGTTTATCAGCTAGTTAAAATGATCATTCTAAATTGATCATTGGTGCTCATTAAGCAAAGGTTTACAAATGAAGCATAATGCATGGCATCACGCAGTTTGAGATACATTGGATTACTTGGAGGCTTTATTGTAGCTATTTTAGTTTCAAATGTTTTCACAATATTGAAAATTGCGCTAAACTAACGTGGGCGTTGGATACATATCATATTGGGCTCTAATCAAATGACAAGATGATTTAATGCGTACATCTCAACGTGGGCGTTGGATTCATGTCCTTTTGAGCTGTATGTCAAATATTTAGTGTGGACATGTCAAGTTCATCTGCTAGTTAAGATGATCATTCTAAACTGATCCTTAGTGCTCATTGAGGAAAGGTTTACAAATGAAGCATAATGCATGGAATCACACAATTTGGAATAGATTTGATTATTTGGAGGCAATTTCGTAGGTCTTTATGTTTCAAATGTTGTCACTATATTGAAAACTGAGCAAGATTAACGTGGATGTTGGATTCGTGTTATTTTGAGCTTTAATCAAATGATAAAGACATATAAATGAAGTATAACAAATGGCATAATACATGTCAAGTTGATCGGCCCGTTAAAGTGATTATTCTAAATCGATCATTCCAAACTGATGATTAGTGCTCTTTGAGTAACGTCCTATAAATGAAGCATAATGTATGACATCACGCAGTTCGGGATAGATTTGATGACTTGAAGGCTTTTTGGTAGCTCTTTGAGTCTCAATTGTTATCACAATATAGAAAATTGAGCTAACTTAATGTGGGCATTGGATTGTTTCATTCTGAACACTAGATCAAAACCTACGGACGGTTTAGTGCGTACACGTCATTTTGGTGGTCCTTTAGTAAAGGCTTATAAATGAAGCATAATGCATGGCATCATGCAGTTTGGGATACTTTTGATTACTTGGAGGCTTTGTTGTAGCTATTTCGGTCTTATATTTTTGTCACAATATAGAAAATTGAGTTAGCTTAACGTTGGCATTGTTGGATTCAAGTCATTATGAACTCCAAATCAAAAGTTAGGGATGACTTACAGCGGACATGTCTTGTTTATCCGCTAGTTAAATTGATCATTCTAAACTGGTGCTCATTGAGTAATGCATAATGCATGGCATCACGCAGTTTGGGATAAATTGGATTAGTTGGAGGCTTTGTCGTATCTATTTCGGTCTTAATTTTTATCACAACATAGAACAGTGAGCTGGCTTATTTGTGGGTGTTGGATTCGTTTCATTCTGAACTCTACATCAAAAGTTATAGTTGATTTAGTATGCACCTCAAGTTTATCTCCTAGTTTAATTGATCATTCTAATCATTGGTGCTCATTGAGCAAAGCTTTACAAAAGAAGCATAATGCATTGAATCACGCAGTGTGGGATACATTGGATTACGTGGAGGCATTGTCGTAGCTATTACGGTCCTAAATTTTGTCGCAATATAGAAAATTGAGTTTGCTTAACGTCGGCATTGGATACGTGTCATTCTGAACTCTAAATAAAATGTGACAGACGATTTAGTGCGGACATGTCAAGTTGATAGGCCAGTTAAAATGATCATTCGAAACTGGTCATTGGTGATACTTGAGTAAAGGCTTATAAAAGAAACATAATGCATGGCATCACTCAGTTTTGGATAGATTGCATTACTTTGATGCTTTGTCTAGCTCTTTCAGTTTCAAACGATTTCACAATATGGAAAATTGAGCTAGGTTAACGTGGGTGTTGGATTAATGTCATCTTGAGCTCTAAATAAAAATTTAAAGAAAATTTATTGCGGATATGTCAAGTTAATCAGCAAGTTGAAATGATCATTCTAAAGTGATCATTTGTGCTCCTTGAGTAAAGGCCTATAAATGAACTATAATGCATGGCATCATGAAGTTTGGGATATATTGGATTACTTGGCGGCTTTGTCATATATTTATTTTGGTCTTACATTTTGTCACAATATAGAAAACTGAGCTAGCTTTACGTGGGTGTTGGATTCATGTCATTTTGAACTCTGAATGAAAAGTTACGGATAATTTAGTGCGGATATGTCAAGTTGATAGGCCAGTTAAAATGATCATTCTAATTGGGAATGTCTAGTTAATCGGCCAGTTAAAATGATCATTTTAAACTGGTAATTGGTGCTCCTTGAGTAAAGGGTTATAAAAGTAGCATAATGCACGGCATCACGTAGTTTTGGATAGATTGCAATACTTTGATGCTTTGTCTAGCTCTTCCAATCTTAATTAATGTCAGAATATGGAAAATTGAGCTAGCTTAATGTTGGCATTGGATTCATGTCATATTGAGCTCTAAATAAAAAGTGAAAGATGATTTAGTGCGGACATGTCAAGTTGATAAGAAGTTAAAATGATCAATCTAAACTGATCTTTGGTGCTCCTTGAGTAAAGGCATATAAATTAAACATAATGCATGGCATTACGCAGTTTGGGATAAATTGGATTACTTGGAGGCTTTGTTGTAGCTATTTCGGTCTTAAATTTTGTCACAAAATAGAAAATTGAGTTAGCGTAACGTGGGCGTTAGATTCGTGTAATTCTGAATTCTCAGTTAAAATTTATGAACGATCAAGTGCAGACATGTTAAGCTGATCAGCCCGTAAAAATGATCATTCTAAACTGATCATTGGCGTCCCTTGAGTAAACGATTATAAATGAAGCAGAATGCATGGAATCCCGCCTAAATCAAAAGTTACGGACAATTTAGAGCATACATGTAAGTTGACCAGCTACTTAAAATCATCATTCTGAATGGATCATTGGTACTCCTTGAGTAAAGGCTAATAAATGAAGCATAATGCATGGCATCATGCAGTTTGGGATAGATTGGAATATTTGGATGCTTTGTCGTAGCTATTTTGGTTTAAATTTTGTCATAATTTAGAGAATTGGTCTAACTTAACGTCGGTGTTGGATTCTTGTCATTTTGAACACTAACTTATAAGTTACGGACGACTTAGTGCGGACAAGACAAGTTGATCGGCTAGTTAAAATGATCATTCAAAACTGATCATCAGTGCTCCTTGAGTAAAGGCTTATAAATGAAGCTTAATGCATCGCATCACGCCAGTTTGCGATACACTGAATTATTTTGAGGCTTTTTCGTTGCTCTTTCAATCTCAAATGTTTTTACAATATGGAAAATTGAGCTACCTTGACGTGCGCGTTGGACTTATGTCATTTTGCGGTCTAAATCAAATGTTAAAGATGATTTAGAGTGGACATGTCAAGTTCATAATCTAGTTAAAATGATCATTTTAAACTGATCATTGGTGCTCCTTGAGTAAAGGCTAATAAATGAGTAAAGACCAACTGAACTTCACCCGAGTTATTTTGTTACTTTCCTCGAGTACAGCTTGCATCCACCCGCTTGTTAGGTTTTGATGGACGAATTTCATCCCAGTCCCATCGTTTTCGAATTTTTGGTTGAGACTGTTACATTTGGCCGAGAGAAATCTTTGCCGACAGTCGAGCCTTGTTACCCACTGCCGAGAGAATCCTTCCCAGCGGTCTGATGGGTCGATTTCACTCGAACAACTGAACTTCACCCGAGTTATTTTGTTACTTTCCTCGAGTACAGCCTACATCCACCCGCTTGTTAGGTTTTGATCGAAGAATTTTACCCGTTTGGTCGGGACTGGTACCTCTGGCTGAGAATAATGGTTCCCGGTAGTCGGGTGCTGTTACCCATGTCCGAGATAAACCTTCCTGGTGGTCCGATGGATCGAGTTTTTGGCGACCAACTTCATTTTCCCCGAGTATATTTTGCTATTTCCCTGGATCGTTGGGGTTTGTGTCTGGACCCTTTTACATAGTCATTTTGCGGTCTAAATAAAATGTTAAAGATGATTTAGAGTGGACATGTCAAGTTCATAATCTAGTTAAAATGATCATTTTAAACTGATCATTGGTGCTCCTTGAGTAAATGCTAATAAATGAAGCATAATGCATGGTATCACGGAATTTGGGATATATTGAATTACTTGGAGGTTTTTTCGTAGCTATTTCGGTCTTAAACTTTTTCACAATATAGAAAATTGAACAAGATTAATGTGGGTGTTGGATTCGTGTCATTTTGAAATCTAAATCAAAAGTTCCAGACTATTTGTGCGGACATGTCAAGTTGATTGGCCAATTAAAATGATCATTCTAAACTGATCATTGGTGCTCCTTGAGTAAAGGCTTATAAATAAAGAATAATGCATGGCATCACGCAGTTTGGGATACATTTGATTACTTGGAGGCTTTATCGTAGCTCTTTAATTCTCAAATGTTTTCACAATATCGAAAATTGAGCTAGATTAACATGGCGTTGGATTCACGTCATTCTTAACTCTAAATCAAAAGTTACAAACGATTTAGTGGGGACATGTCAAGTTGATTGGCCAGTTAAAATGATCGTTCTAAATAGACCATTAGTTCTCATTGTGTAAAAGCTTATATATGAAGCCTAATGCATGGCATTACACAATTTGGGATACATTGGACTACTTGGAAGCTTTTTCGTTGCTCTTTGAGTATCAAATTTTTTTTACAATATAGAAATTGAGATAGCTTGACGTGCGTGTTGGACTCATGTCATTTTGAGCTCTAAATCAAAAATTAAAGATGATTTAGTGTTGACATTTCAAGTTGATCAGCTAGTTAAAATGATCATTTTAACTTGATATTTGGTGCTTCTTGAGTAAAGGCTAATAAGAGAAGCATAATGCATGGCATCATGTAGTTTGGGATATATTGTATTACATGGAGGCTTAGTCATAGCTAATTTGATCTTAATTTTTTATCACAGTATACAAAATTGAACTAGCTTAACATGTGCATTGGATTCTTGTCATTTTGAACTCTAAATGAAAAGTTACGAATGATTTAGTGCGGACATATCAAGTTGATCGGCCAGTTAAAATGATCATTCTAAACTGATCATTAGTGCTCCTCGCGTAAAGGCCTATAAATGAAGCATAATGAAAGGCATCACACAGTTTGGGATAGATGGAATTACGTGGAGGCTTTGTCGTAGCTACTTCGGTACTAAAATTTGTCACAATATAGGAAATTGAACTAAGTTAACGTGGGTGTTAGATTCGTGTCATTTTGAACTCTAAATCAAAAGTTCCAGATTATTTGTGCGGACATATAAGGTTGATCGGCCTGTTAAAATGATCAATCTAAACTGATCATTGTTGCTATTTGAGTAAAGGCTTATGAATGAAGAATAATGCATGGCATCACACAGTTTGGGACACATTGGATTACTTGGAGGTTTTGTCATCGCTCTTTAAATCTCAAATGTTTTCACAATATGGAAAATTGAGCAAGCTTAACATGGCGTTGGATTCATGTCATTCTTAACTCTTAATCAAAAGCGAGGAACGATTTAGTGTTGACATGTCAAGTTGATTGCCTAGTTAAATTGATCATTCTCTCTAGATCATTGGTGCTCCTTGAGTAAAGGCTAATAAATGAAGCATAATGCATGGCATCATGCAGTTTGGGATAGATTGGAAATACTTGGATGCTTTGTCGTAGCTATTTTGGTTTAAATTTTGTCATAATTTAGAGAATTGTGCTATCTTAACGTCGGTGTTGGATTGTTGTCATTTTGAACACTAAATTATAAGTTACGGACGACTTAGTGCAGACATGACAAGTTGATCGGCTAGTTAAAATGATCATTCTAAACTGATCATCAGTGCTCCTTAAGTAAAGGCTTATAAATGAAGCTTAATGCATCGCATCACGCCAGTTTGGGATACACTGAATTATTTCGAGGCTTTTTCGTTGCTCTTTCAATCTCAAATGTTTTTACAATATGGAAAATTGAGCTACCTTGACGTGCGCATTGGACTTATGTCATTTTGCGGTCTAAATCAAATGTTAAAGATGATTTAGAGTGGACATGTCAAGTTCATAATCTAGTTAAAATGATCATTTTAAACTGAACATTGGTGCTCCTTAAGTAAAGGCTAATAAATGAAGCATAATGCATGGTATCACGGAATTTGGGATATATTGAATTACTTGGAGGTTTTTTCGTAGGTATTTCGGTCTTAAACTTTGTCACAATATAGAAAATAGAACAAGATTAATGTGGGTGTTGGATTCGTGTCATTTTGAAATCTAAATCAAAAGTTCCAGACTATTTGTGCGGACATGTCAAGTTGATCGGCCAATTAAAATGATCATTCTAAACTGATCATTGGTGCTCCTTGAGTAAAGGCTTATAAATAAAGAATAATGCATGGCATCACGCAGTTTGGGATACATTTGATTACTTGAAGGCTTTCTCGTAGCTCTTTAATTCTCAAATGTTTTCACAATATCGAAAATTGAGCTAGATTAACATGGCGTTGGATTCGCGTCATTCTTAACTCTAAATCAAAAGTTACAAACGATTTAGTGGGGACATGTCAAGGTTATTGGCCAGTTAAAATGATCATTCTAAATAGATCATTAGTTCTCATTGTGTAAAAGCTTATATATGAAGCCTAATGCATGGCATTACACAATTTGGGATACATTGGACTACTTGGAAGCTTTTTGGTTGCTCTTTGAGTATCAAATTTTTTTACAATATAGAAAATTGAGATAGCGTGACGTGCGTGTTGGACTCGTGTCATTTTGAGCTCTAAATCAAAAATTAAAGATGATTTAGTGTGCATATTTCAAGTTGATCAGCTAGTTAAAATGACCATTTTAACTTGATATTTGGTGCTTCTTGAGTAAAGGCTAATAAGTGAAGCATAATGCATGGCATCATGTAGTTTGGGATATATTGTAATACATGGAGGCTTAGTCATAGCTAATTTGATCTTAATTTTTTATCACAGTATACAAAATTGAACTAGCTTAACATGTGCGTTGGATTCGTGACATTTTGAACTCTAAATGAAAAGTTACGGATGATTTAGTGCGGATATATCAAGTTGATCGGCCAGTTAAAATGATCATTCTAAACTGATCATTAGTGCTCCTTGAGTAAAGGCTTATAAATGAAGCATAATGCAAGGCATCACATAGTTTGGGATACATTGGATTACTTGGAGGTTTTGTCGTAGCTACTTCGGTACTAAAATTTGTCACAATATAGGAAATTGAACTAACTTAACGTGGGTGTTAGATTCGTGTCATTTTGAACTCTAAATCAAAAGTTCCAGATTATTTGTGCGGACATATAAGGTTGATCGGCCTGTTAAAATGATCATTCTAAACTGATCATTGGTGCTATTTGAGTAAATGCTTATAAATGAAGAATAATGCATGGCATCACACAGTTTGGGTTACATTGGATTACTTGGAGGTTTTGTCATAGCTCTTTAAGTCTCAAATGTTTTCAGAATATGGAAAATTGAGCAAGCTTAACATGGCGTTGGATTCATGTCATTCTTAAATCTAAATCAAAAGCGAGGAACGATTTAGTGTTGACATGTCAAGTTGATTGCCTCATTAAATTGATCATTCTCTATAGATCATTGGTGCTCCTTGAGTAAAGGCTTATAAATGAAGCGTAATGCATGGCTTCTTGCAGTTTGGGATACATTGGATTCTTTGGAGGCTTTGTTGTAGCTCTTTGAGTCTCAAATGTTGTCACAATATGGAATATTGAGTTAGATTAACGTGGGCATTGGATCCATGTCTTTTTGAGCTCTAAATCAAATGTTAAATACGATTTAGTGCGGACATGTCAAGTTGATCAGCCAGTTAAAATGATTATTCTAAACTGATCATTGGTGCTCATTGAGGAAGGGCGTATAAATTAAGACGAATGCATAACAACACGCAGTTTGGGATAGATTGGATTACTTGGAGTATTTGTCGTAGCTATTTTGATATTAAATTTTGTCACAATATAAAAAATTGAGCTAACTTAATGTGGGTGTTGGATACGTGTCATTTTGAACTCTAAATCAAAAGTTACACACGGCTATGTGCGGACAAGTCAAGTTGATCGCCCTGTTAAAATGATCATTCTTAACGTGGGCTTTGGATTCGTGTAATTCTAAACTCTAAATCCAAATTTACAAACAATTTAGTGCGTAAATGTCATGTTGATCGGACCCTTGAAACAATCATCTAAACTGATCATTGGTGCTCCTGAGTAAAGGCTTAGAAATGAAGCCTAATGCATAGCATCACGCAGATTGGGATACATTGGACTACTTGGAGGCTTTTTCGTAGCTCTTTCAGTCTCAAATGTTTTCACAATATGGAAAATTGAGATAACTTGACGTACGTGTTGGACTCATGTAATTTTGAGCTCTAAATAAAAAGTTAAAGACGTTTTAGTTCGGACATGTCAAGTTGATCAGCTACTTAAAATGATCATTTTAAACTGATATTTGGTGCTCCTTGAGTAAAGGCTAATAAATGAAGCATAATGCATGGCACCATGTAATTTGGGATAGATTGGATTACTTGGAGGCTCTGTCATAGCTATTTCTGTCTTAAATTTTTGTCACAGTATAGAAAATTGAACTAGCTTAACATGGGCGTTGAATTCGTGTCATTTTGAACTCTAAATCAAAAGTTACAGATGATTTGGTGCTGACATGTCAAGTTGATCGGCAAGTTAAAATGATCACTCTAAACTGATCATTGCTGCTCCTTGAGTAAAGGCCTATAAATGAAGCCTAATACATGGTATCACGCTATTGGGATACATAGAATTACATGGAGGCTTTTTCGTTCCTATTTCGGTCTTAACTGTACAAGAAAACTGCCATAATGTAACTGCATTTTGCAAACATAGATGTGGTCACAAATTTCGCGACCACATTTGCCACGGATAAGAGACTAATTTGTGACTACGGAGCAGTAGTCGCAGATTGGTCGCAATTTGGGTAGTAAAAACCGTAGTCACCAATCAGTCGCAATACGCAACCAATTTGCTACTACTATGCGACTACTACGTGACTGTGTTTTTCAGTCGCTAATCAGTCGCAACTCTGCAACTGATTAGCGACTGCCTGTGGAAGAATGACATGTGGGTCGCATATTGGTCACAAAATATGCGAACAATTTGCGACTACGGTTGGAGTGGCTCTTCAGTCACAAAGTGGTGGCAAATGCACAACATAAAAAAACATGTGCGAGGTAGGTATACAAACAATTAAGCGACTACACTGTTGTGGTCGCAAAGTAGTGGCAAAGTTATATATATATATATATATCTGTCGCCATGTCCCATTCTCTCATTTGTAGAATCTAAAGTAAAAAAACTTCAAACATGTGGGAAAATTATAATAATTCTAGAGATGGGATGTACAAAAGGATTGATAATCAAACAAGAAATATATCGGGTGAATTTGCAGAAGGCATGCAGCAGTTCATGAATTTTGCAAGTAGTCAACCAATAGCTCAAAGTAGCGGAGATAAGTTTTTTTGTCCTTGTATTAATTGCAAAAACGATAAATTTATTCTGGGACACAAAATATGGAATCATCTATATAGTGGAGGATTTCTACCAAATTATTATATTTGGTATAAACATCGAGAAGAGCTGAATGTTCACCTAGGAATGAGTAGTCGAGGTGATGTCCAAAGAAATCAGGGAGGTACATGTGGTAGTAGTGAAGAAACAGTTGGGACATTCGGTAATAGATATGTTGAAATGGTGATGGATGCATTTCGTGAGACTATGACTCATGAGTACTATAATAAGAACGAGGAGGAATATAATAATTTAAAAGAACCAAATTTAGAAGCACAAATTTTTAACAACATGTTAGAAGCTGTGAAAAATCCATTGTGTGATGGTTGTGATGAAGGACACTCACTGTTATCTTTAGCTGCTCGGTTGTTCATGAACATTAAGTCTTATTTTAATCTAACAGAAAAATGCATGGATTATTGGGTGGAGCTGTTTATAGAATATTTTCCCGAGAAGAATCAGGCAACATGTTTATATTATGAAACCAAAAACTGATGCGAAATTTAGGGCTCCCATTTTATACAATTGACATGTGTGTTCACAATTGTATGATCTTTTGGTAAGAAGATGAGAAATGGGAAAAATGCAAATTTTGTGATTCCCCCTGATATAAGCTAAGCGAGCGCAGGACGAGAATACCTTTTAGTCGTATGTGATATTTACCTATAGCAGACAGACTTAAGAGAATGTATCAAAACAAGAAAACCGCAGAGGCAGTGAGGTGGCACAGAAAGCATGAAGCAGAAGATGGAAAAATGAGTCATCCGTCTTATGCTGCAGAGTGGAAAATTTTTCTATATTTACATCCAAGATTTGCTGCTGAATCTCGAAACGTTTATCTTAGCTTATGTACTAATGGGTTCAATCCATTTTTGATGTCTCGAAATCATTCATTATGCCCGGTGATTATCACTCCATATAACTTGCCACCGGATGTGTATGAAGAAATAGTACTTGTTTCTAACAATTCTGAATTCGGGGCCAAATCATTCGTGCGCTAGTCTGGATATATTCCTCTAACCTTTGATTGATAAGCCAAAAGAATTTTGGTCTACGGGAGTTGATGCACACGATGTATTGTTGAATAAAAATTTCAATCTTAAAGCCGTGTTATTGTGGATGATAAGCGATTTTCCACCTTATGGAATGTTTTTAGGATGGACAATGCATGGTAGACTATCTTGTCCAATTTGTATGGATGATACGAAAGCATTTCAATTACCAAATGGTAGAAAGACGTGTTGGTTTGATTGTCACAGAAGGTTTCTTCCTAAGGATCATTCTTTATGGAAAATAAAACAAATTTTTTAAAGGGGAATCACGATTTGAATTACTATCCTCCACAATCATTGACAGACGAACAAGTTTAATACGAGCGAATAGAAATAGTAAATCCTCTAAGAACATCTGACTACGGTCATGAAAGTAAAGAAGAAGGTTATGGAAGTTGGCATAATTGGCACTAAAAAGCATATTTTGGGAGTTGTCGTACTGGACGGATCTTAACTTTCGACATAATCTCATTGGTGCTCATTGAGAAAAGATTTACAAATGATGCATAATGAATGGCATCCGGTAGTTTGGGATACATTGGATTATTTGGAGGCTTTGTCTTAGCTCTTTCAGTCTCAAATGATGTCACAATATAAAAATTGAGCTAGATTAACGTGGTCATTGGAATCATATCATTTTGAGCTCGAAATTAATTTTTAAAGACGATTTAGTGCAGACATGTCACTTTTATCGGCTAGTTAAAATGATCATTCAAAACTGATAATTGGTGTTCATTGAGCAAAGGTTTTCAAATGAAGCATAATGCATGGCACCACCATTTTGGGATTCATTGGATTACCTGGAGGCTTTGCCGTAGCTCTTTCAATCTTAAATGTTGTCACAATATTGAAAATTGAGCTAGTTTAACGTGGGCGTTTGATTCATGTCATTTTGAGCTCTAAATCAATTGTTAAAGAAGATTTAGTGCCGAAATGTCAAGTTGATCAGATAGTTAAATGATCATTTTAAACTGATCATTATAAATTGATCGTTATTGCTCCTTGAGTAAAGGCTTATAAATGAAGTATAATGCATGTCATCACAAAGTTCAGGATAGATTGGATGATTTTAAGGCTTTGTGGTAGCTCTTTCAGTCTCAAATGTTATCAGAATGTAGAAATTTGATATAGGGCGTTGGATTCGTGTCATTCTAACTATAGATCAAAAGTTATGGACGATTTAGTGCGCTCAAGTCAAGTTGATCGGCCAGTTAAAATGATCATTCTAAACTGATCATTAGTGCTCCGTTAGTAAAGGCTTATAAATGAAGCATAATGCATGGCATCACGCAGTTTGGGATACATGGATTATGTGAAGGCTTTGTTTTACTTATTTTGGTCTTCAATTTTTGTCACAATATAGAAATTTGAGCTAGCTTAACATTGGCATTGTTGGATTCATGTCATTATGAACTCTAAATCAAAAGTTACGGACGATTTAGTGTGGACATGTCAAGTTAAATTAATCATTCTAAACTGATCATTAGTGCTCCTTGAGTAAAGGCTTATAAATGAAGCATAATGCATGGCATCATGCAGTTCAGGATAGATTGGATTATTTGAAGGCATTGTAGTAGCTCTTTCAGTCTTAAACGTTCTCACAATATAGAAATTTGAGCTAGATTAACGTGAGCATTGGATTCGTGTCATTATGAACTCTAGATAAAAAGTTTCGAACGATTTAGTGCGACCATGTCAAGTTGATCTGCCAGTTAAAATGATCATTCTAAACTAATCATAGGTGGTCCTTTAGAAAAAGCTCATATATGAAGCGTAATGGATGACATCACGTAGTTTGGGATATATTGGAATACTTGTAGGCTTTGTTGTAGATATTTCGGTCTTAAATTTTTGTCACAGTATTGAAAATTGAGCTAGCTTAACGTTGGCATTGTTTGAGTCAAGTCATTACAAACTCTAAATCAAAAGTTATGGACGATTTAGTAAGAAACTTAACATTGTTATCTACAAAATCAAAAGTTATGGACGATTTACTTTATCTGCTTGTTAAATAGATAATTCTAAACTGATCATTGGTGCATATTGAGTAACACATAAATGATGAATTATGCATGGCATCATGGAGTTTGGGAAAGACTGGATTACTTGGAGGCTTTGTCTTAGCTATTTTGATGTTAAATTTTTTCACAATATAGAATATTGAGCTAGGTTAATTTGAGCGTTGGATTCGTGTCATTTTGAACTCTAAATCAAAAGTTACAGACTATTTAGTGCAGACATGTCAAGTTTATTGGCCAGCTAAAATGATCATCTAAATTGATCATTGGTGCTCCTTGAGTAAAGGCTTATAAATGAAGTATAATGAATGGCATCACACCGTTTGGGATACATTGAACTCGTTGGAGGCCTTGTCGTAGCTCATTCAGTTTAAATATTGTTACAATATTGAAAATTGAGGTAGCTTAAGGTGTACGTTGATTTGTGTCATTCTGAACTCTAAATAAAAAGTTACAGACAATTTAATGCGGACATGTCAAGTTGATCGGCGAGTTAAAATAATCATTCTAAACTGATCATTGGTGCTCCTTGAGTACAGGCTTATAAATGAAACATAATGTATGGCATCACGCGTTTTGGGATACATTGGATTACGTGGAGGCTTTGTCTTAGATCTTTCAGTCTTAAATGTTGTCAAAATATCGAAAATTGAGCTAGATTGACGTGGCGTTGGATTCATATCATTTTGGGCTCTAAATCAAAAGGTAAAGACAACTTAGTGCGGACATGTCACGTAGACCAGCTAGTTAAAAATGATCATTCTAAACTACTCATTGGTGCGCATTCACCAAAAGTTTACAAATGAAGCATAATGCATGACATCACTCAGTGCGGACATGTCAAGTTGATAAGATATTTAAAATGATCATTATAATCTGATCATTGGTGCTCATTGAGCAAAGGTTTACAAATGAAGCTCTAAATCAAATTTTAAATATGATGTAGTGCAAACATCTCAAGTTGATCACTAGTTAAAATGAGCATTCTAAACTGATTATTGGTGCTAATTGAGCAAAGGTTTACAAATGAAGCATAATGCATGACATCACACAGTTTAGGATAGATTGGATTACTTGCACGCTTTGTCGTAGCTATTTCAGTCTTAAATTTTGTCACCATATAGAATATTGAGCTAGTTTAACATGGGCGTTCGATAATTGTCATTCTGAACTCTATATCAAAAGTCACAGACAATTCAGTGCAGACATGTCAAGTTGATTGGCCTGTTAAAATAATCATTCTGAACTGATCATTGGTGCTCCTGAAGTAAAGGCTTATAAATGAATAATAAATCATGGTATCACGCATTTTGGGATACATTGGATTACTTGGAGGCTTTGTCGTAGCTCTTTCAGTCTCAAATAATGTTACAACATTGAAAATTGAGCTAGACCAACGTGGCCATTGGATTAATGTCATTTTGAGCTCTAAATCAAATGTTAAAGATGATTGAGTGTGAAATGTCAATTTGATCAGCTAGTTAAAATGATCATTCTAAACTGATCATTGGTGCTCATTGAGCAAAGGTTTACAAATGAAGCATAATGCTTGGCATCACGAAGTTTGGGATAGATTGGATTATTTGGAGGCTTTGTCGTAGATATTTCGTTGTTAAATTTTGTCACAATATATAAAATTGAGATAGCTTTCCGTGGGCATTGGATTCATTTCACTTTGAACTCTAAATAAAAAATTACGAATGATTTAGTGCGGACATGTCAAGTTTATCGGCTAGTTAAATTGATTATTCCAAACTAATCATTTATGCTCATTCAGAAAAGGCTATCTCGTAGCTATTTTGGTTTTAGATTGAGCTAGCTTAACGGGGTGTTGGATTTGTGTCATTCGGAACTCTAAATCTAAAGTTATGGGCGATTTAGTGCAGAAATGTCAAGGTTATTGTCCAGTTAAAATGAAAATTCTGAACTGATCTTTGGTGCTCCTTAACTAAAGGCTTATAAATGAAGCATAATACATGGCATCACGCAGTTTGGGATACATTGAATTACATGGATGCTTTGTAGCTCTTTCAGTCTCAAATGCTGTCACAATATTAAAAATTGAGCTAGATTAACATGGGGGTTGGATTCATGTAATTTTGAACTCTAAATCAAAAGTTAACGATGATTTTGTGCGAACATGTCAAGTTGATCAGTTTGTTAAAATGATCATTCTAAACTGATTATTAGTGTTCTTTGAGCAAAGGATTACAAATGAACTATAACACATGACATCTCAAAATTTGTGATAGATTGGAATACTTGAAGGCTTTGTCGTAGCTATTTCGGTCTTAAATTTTGTCACAATATAGAATATCGAGCTATCTTAACGTGGGCGTTGGATTCGTGTCATGCAGAACTCTAAATCAAAAGGTACCAATTATTTAGTGTGGACATGTGAAGTTGATCGGTTTGTAAAAATGTTCATTCTAAACTGATTCATTGGTGCTCCTTGAGTAAAGGCTTATACATGAAGCATAATGCACGGCATCACAAAGTTTACGATACATTGGATTACTTGGAGGCTTTGTCGTAGCTCTTTTAGTCTTAAATGTTGTCACCATAATGAAAATTGAGCTAGACTAACGTGGCCGTTGGATTTATGTCATTTTAAGCTCTCAATCAAATGTTAAATATGATTTAGTGCGGACATGTCAAGTTGATCAGCTACTAGACTGATCATTGGTGCTCATTGAGCAAAGGTTTACTGATGAAGCATAATGCACGGCATCACGCTGTTCGGGATAGATTGTATTACTTGGAGGCTTTGTTCTAGATATTTTGGTCTTAAATTTTGTCAAAATATGACAAACTGAGCTACCTTAACATGGGCGTTGGATTCGTGTAACTCCAAACTCTAAAATCAAAAAGTTAAAGATGATTTAGTGCGAACATGTCAAGTTGATCGGCAAATTAAAATGATCATTCTAGACTGATCATTGGTGCTCATTGAGAAAGGTTTACAAATGAAGCATAATGCATGACATCACACAGTTTGTGATACATTGGATTACCTGGAGGCTTTGTTAAAGCTCTTTCACTCTCAAATGTTGTCACAATATTGAAAATTGAGCTAGACTAACGTATCCGTTGGATTCATGTCATTTTGAGCTCTCAATCAAATGTTAAAAACGATTTACCGCGGACATTTCAATTTGATCAGCTTGTTAAAATGATAATTCTAAACTTATCATTGGTGCTCATTGAGCAAAGGCTTATAAATGAACCATAATGCTTGGCATCACGAAGTTTGGGATAGATTGGATTACTTGGAGGCTTTGTCATCACTCTATAAGTTTCAAGTGTTGTCATAATATAGAAAATTGATCTAGATTAAAGTGGGCATTGGATTCATGTCGTTTTGAGCTCAAAATCAAATGTTACCGACGATTTAGTGCGAACACATCAAGTTGATCAGCTAGTTAAAATTATCATTCTAAACTGATCATTGGTGCTCATTGAGAAAAGGGTCACAAATGAAGATAAATGCATGACATCACGCATTTTGGGATAGATTGGATTACTTGGAGGCTTTGCGTACCTATTTCTGTTATAAAATTTGTCACAATATAGAACATTGAGCTACCTTGGGTTCGTGTCATTCTGAACTCTAAATTGAAATGTGACAAACGATTTAGTGCTGACATGTGAAGTTGATCAGCTAGGTAAAATGATTATTCTAAACTGATCATTGGTGCTCACTGAGCAAAGGTTTACAAATGAAGCATAATGCATGCCAACACGCAGTTTGGGATAGATTGGATTACTTCGAGGCTTTTTTGTAGCTATTTCGGTCTTAATGTTTGTCAATATATGGAAAATTGAGCTAGCATAACATGGACGATGGATTTATGTCATTCTGAACTTTAAATAAAAAATTATGGATGATTTAGTGTGGATATGTCAAGTTTCTCGGCCAGTTGAAATGATAATTCCAAACTGATCATGGGTGCTCTTTGAGTAAAGGTTTATAAATGAAGCATAATGCATGGCATCACGCAGTTTGGGATACAATGGATTACTTGGAGGCTTTGTTGTAGCTCTTTCAATCTCAAATGTTGTCAAAATATCAAAATTCAGGTAGATTAACGTGGGCGTTGGATTCATGTCATTTTGAGCTCTAAATGAAATGTTACAGTAGTGCGGGAATGTCAAGTTGATCAGCTAGTTAAAATGATATTTTTAAACTGATCATGGATGCTCATTGAGCAAAGGTTTTCAAATGGAGCATAATGCATGGCATCACGCAATTTGGGATAGATTGGATTAAGCTATTTCGGTCTTAAATTTTGTCACAATATAGAATATTAAGCTAGCTTAACACGTGGGCATTGGATTTGTGTCATTTTGAACTTTAAATCAAAAGTTACGGACGATTTAGTGCGGACATGTCAAGTTGATCGGCCAGTTTAAAGTGATCATTCTAAAGTGATCATTAGTGTTCATTTAGTAAAGTCTTATAAATGAAGCATAATGCATGGCATCATCCAGTTTAGGATATATTGGATTACTTGAAGCCTTTGTGTAGCTCTTTCAGTCTCAAATGTTAAACCAATATAGAAAATTGAGCTAGCTTAACAGGGGCGTTGGATTCATGTCATTTTGAACTCTACATCAAATGTTAAAGACGATTTAGTGTAGACATGTCAAGTTTATCAGATAGTTAAAATGATTATTCTAAACTGATCATTGGTGCTCATTGAGCAAAGGTTTACAAATGAAGCATAATGCATGACATCACGCAATTTGGGATAGATTAGATTACTAGGAGGCTTTGTCTTAGGTATTCCGGTCTTAAATTTGGCACAATATAGAATATTGAGCTAGTTTAACGTGGGTGTTGGATTCGCGTCATTCTCAACTCTAAATCAAAAGTTATGTATGATTTAGTACAAATATCATGTTTTCGGCTAGTTAAAGGAGCATTCTAAACTGATCATTAGTGCTCATTGAAAAATGGTTTAAAAATGAAGCATAATGCATGGTAGCACGCAGATTGGGATACATTAGACTTCTTGGTGGCTTTGTCATAGCTCTTTGAGTCTCAATTGTTGTCACAATATTAAAGATTGAGCTAGATTCATGTGGGCGTTTGATTCAGGTCATTTGAACTCTAAATCATGGGTTAAAGAGGATTTAGTGCGGACATGTCATGTTGTATCAGCTAGCTAAAATGATCACTATAAACTAATCATTGGGGCTAATTGAGCAAAGGTTTACAAATGAAGCATAATACATGGCATCACGCGGTTTAGGATAGAATGAATTACTTGGAATCTTTGTCATAGCTATTTTGGTCTTAAATTTTGATACAATATAGAAAATTGAGCTAGCTTAATGTGGGTATTGGATTCGTGTCATTCTGATCTCTAAATCAAGAGTTACGGACTATTTAATGCATGCATGTCAAGTTGATCAACCAGTTAAAATGATCATTCTAAACTGATTGGTGCTCCTTCAGTAAATGCTTATACATGAAGCATAATGCATGGCATCACGCTGTTTAGGATACATTGGATTACTTGGAGGCTTCGTCGTAGCTATTTCAGTTTCAATTGTTGTCACAATATTGAAATTGAGCTAGACTAACGTGGGGTTGGATTCATGTCATTTTCTACTCTAAATCAAATGTTAAAGTCGATTTAGTGCGGACATGTCAAGTTGATCAGCTAGTTAAAATGATTATTTTAAACTGTTCATTGGTGCTCATTGAACAAAGGATTTAGTGCGGACATGCTAGAGATGATTTAGTGCGGACATGCCAAGTTGATCGACCACTTAAAATGATCATTCCTTACTTATCATTCTAAACTAATCATTCCAAACTGGTCATTAGTACTCCATGAGTAAAGGTTTATATTTGAAGCATAATGCATAGCATCACGCAGTTTAAGATAGATTCGATTACTTGAAGGCTTTGTGTTATCTCTTTCACTCTCAATTGTTGTAACAGTATAGAAAATTGAGATAAGTTAATGTGGGCTTTGGATTCGTGTAATTCTAAACTCTAAATAAAAAATTACAAACAATTTAGTGCGTAAATGTAAAGTTGATCAGACACTTAAAACTATCATTCTAAATTGATCACTGGTGCTGCTTGAGTAAAGGCTAATAAATGAAGCATGAGGCATGGCATCACACAGTTTGGGATAGATTGGATTACTTGAAGGCTTTGTGGTGGCTCTTTCAGTCTCAAATGTTGTCACAATATAGAAATGGAGCTCGCTTAACGTGGGCTTTAGATTCGTGTCATTTTGAACTCTGAATCAAAAGTTAAAGACGATTTAGTGCGTACATGTCAAGTTGATCGGCAAGTTAAATGATCATTCTTAACTGATTATTGGTGCTCCCTAACTAAAGGATTATAAATGAAGCAAAATGCATGGCATCACATAGTTCGAGATACATTGGATTACTTTGAGGCTTTTCGTAGCTATTTCAGTCTTAAATTTTGTCACAGTATAAAAAATTGAGCTAGCTTAACGTGGAAGTTGGATTCATATCATTCTGAATTAGAAATAAGAAGTTAGAGACAATTTAGTGCTGACATGTCAAGTTGATCGACAAGTTAATTTGATCATTTTAAACTTATCATTGGTGCTCCTTGAGTAAAGTCTTATAAATGAAGCATAATGCATGGCATCACGCAGTTTGGGATACATTGGATTACTTCCAGGCCTTACCCATAGCTCTTTGAGTCTCAAAATTTTTGATAATATAGAAATCTGAGCTAGCTTAACTTAGGCGTTGGATTCATGTCATTTTGAGCTCTAAATCAAAACTTAAAGAAAATTTAGAGCGGACATGTCAAGTTGACCAGCTAGTTAAAATTATTATTCTAAAGTGAGCGGACATGTCAGTGCTCCTTGAGTAAAGGCTTATAAATGAATCATAATGCATGGCATCACGAAGTTTGTGATGCCGTGCCATGCATCCCTTTGAGGCTTTGTCACAATATAGAAAATTGAGCTAGCTTAACATGGGCAATGGATTAGTGTCATTCTGAACTCTAAATCAAAAGATACAGACGATTTAGTGTGGATATATGAAGTTGATCGGCCAGTTAAAAACGATCATTCTATAAGTTGCTCTTTGAGGAATGGCTTATAAATGAAGCATAATGCATGGCCTCACGCAGTTTTGGATAGATTGGTTTAATTGAAGGCTTTTTACTAGCTATTTTGGTCTTATATTTTGTCACAATATAGAAAATTAATCTAGCTTAACGTGGGTGTTGGATTCATGTCATTATGAACTCTAAATAAAGAGTTACGGACGATTTAGTAGGGAGATATCAAGTTGATCGGCCAGTTAAAATGATCATTCTAAAATGATCATTGGTACTCGTGAGTAAAAGCTTATATATCAAGCATAATGCATGGCATCACACAGTTTGGATTACATTGGATTACTTTGAGGCTTTGCCGTAGCTCTTTTAGTCTCAAATATTGTCATAATATCAAAATTGAGCTAGCTTAACGTGAGAAATGGATTCCTGTCATTCTGAAGTATAGTCAATAGTTAAGGACGATTTAGTGCGGTCATCAAGTTGATCAACTAGTTAAAATGGTAATTCTAAACTGATCATTGGTACTCCTTGAGTAAAAGCTTATAAATGAAGCATAATGCATGGCATCACGCAGTTTGGGATAGATTGGATAATGGGAGAATTTTTCCTAGCTATTTCAGTCTTAAATTTTGTAACAAGTGAGTAAATCAAGCTAGCTTAACGTGTGCATTGGATTAGTGTCATTTTGAACTCTATATCAAAAGGTATGGACGATTTAGTGCGGAAATGTCAAGTTGATCAGACAGTTATCATTCTAATCTGATCATTGGTTCTCCTTGACTAAAGACATATAAATGAAGCATAATGTGTGGCATCACATAGTTTTGGATACATTGGATTACTTGGAGGCTTTGTCGTAGCTCTTTCTGTCTTAAAAGTTGTTAGAATATGGAAAATTGAGCTACCATAACATGGGCGTTGGGTTCATGTCATTTTGAGCTCTAATCAAAAGTTAAACAAGATTTAGTGTGGACATGTCACGATGAACAGCTAGTTAAAATGATCATTCTAAACTAATCATTGATGCTCATTGAGCAAAGGCGTATAAATAAAGTATAATGCGTAGCATCACACAGTTTGGGATAGATTGGATTGCTTGATGGCTTTGTCGTAGCTATTTTAATCTTAAATTTTGTCACAAAATAGAATATTGAGCGAGCATAACATGGGTGTTGGATTCGTATCATTTTGAACTCTAAATCAAAAGTTACGAACGATTTAGTGTAGACATGTCAAGATGATCGCCAACTTAAAATGATAATTCTAAACAGATCATTGGTGCCAATTGATTAAAGTCTTATAAATGAAGCATAATGCATGGCATCACATAGTTATGGATACATTCGATTTGTTGCAAGCTTTGTCGTAGCTCTTTCAGTCTCAAATTTTGTCACAATATGGAACATTGAGCTAGCTTAACGTGGGTATTAGATTCATGTCATTTTGAGCTCTAAATCAAAAATGAATGACTGATTAGTGCGGACATGGACAGTTGATCAGCTAGTTAAAATGATCATTCAAAACTGATCATTATTGCTCCTTGAGTAAAGGGCTTATAAATGAACCATAAGGCATGGTATCACACATATTGGGATAGATCGGATTACTTAGACGTGTTAGCGTATCTGTTTCGATCTTAAATTTTGTCACAACATAGAAAATTGAGCTAGATTAATGTGGGTGTTGGACTCGTGTCATTTGGAACTCTTAATCAAAAGTTGCCGACGATTTAGTGCGGACATGTCAAGTTGATCGGCCAATTAAAATGATCATTCCAAACTTATCATTGGTGCTCCTTGATTAAAGGCTTATAAATAAAGCATAATGCATGGCATCACACAGTTTGGGATACATTGGATTACTTAGACGCCTTGTCATAGCTCTTTCGGTCTCAAATACTTCAACAACATGGAAATCTGAGCTGCTTAACATAGGCGTTGGATTCATGCAATTTCAAGCTCTAAATAAAAACTTAAATAAAATTTAGAGCTGACATGTCAAGATGATCAGCTAGTTAAAATGATCATTCTGAACAGATCATTGGTGCTCATTGAGTAAAGGCGTATAAATGAAGCATAATGCATAACATCAAATAGTTTGGGATATATTGGATTGCTTCAATGCTTTGTCATAACTATTTCGATCTTAAATTTAGTCACAAAAAATTGAGCGAGCTTAACATGGGTGTTGGATTTGTGTCATTTTTAACTTTAAATCAAAAGTTACGTATGATTTAAACATTTCAAGTTTATCGCCAAGTTAAAATGATTATTCTAAACTAATCATTGGTGCTCCTTGATTAAAGGCTTATAAACGAAGCATAATGCATGGTATCACGTAGTTTGGGATACATTGGAGTACTTTGAGGCTTTGTTGTAGCTCTATTAGTCTCAAATGTTATCAAAATATGGACCATTGAGCGAGTTTAACATGGGCGTTAGATTCATGTCATTTTGAGCTATAAATAAAAGTTAAAGACTATTTAGTGTAGACATGGGCAGTTGATCAGCTAGTTAAAATGATAACTCGAAACTGATCATTATTGCTCCTTTAGTAAAGGCTTATAAATGAAGCATAATGCATGGAATTACACAGATTGGGGTAGATTTGAATACTTGGAGGCTTTATCGTAGCTGTTTCAATCATAAATTTTGTTAAAATATAGAAAATTGAGCTACCTTAACGTGCGTGTTGGATTCGTGTCATTTTGAACTCTTAATCAAAAGTTACTGACGATTTAGTGCGGACATGTGAAGTTGATCGCCAGTTAATATGATCATTCCAAACTTATCATTGGTGATCCTTCATTAA
This sequence comes from Pugionium cornutum, assembly GCA_018901935.1. NCBI lineage: Eukaryota > Viridiplantae > Streptophyta > Magnoliopsida > Brassicales > Brassicaceae > Pugionium > Pugionium cornutum. The sequence continues at coordinate 36,293 of JAENJI010000619.1, forward strand.
AGGCTTATAAAAAAAGCATAATGCATGCCATCACACAGTTAGGGATACGTTGGATTACATAGAGGCCTTGTTGTAGCTCTTTTAGTGTAAAATTTTTCAACAATATGGAAATCTGGGCTTGCTTAATGTAGGCGTTGGATTCATATCATTTTGAGCTCTAAATAAAAAATTAAAGACAATTTAGATCGGACATTTCAAGATGATCAGCTAGTTAAAATGATCATTGTAAACTGATCAAAGGTGTTCATTGAGTAAAAGCGTATAAATGAAGCATAATGCATAGCATCACACAGTTTGGGATAGATTGGATTGTTTGAAGGCTTTGTTGTGGCTATTTTGATCTTAAATTTTGTCGCAAAAAATTTGAGCGAGCTTAACATGAGTGTTGGATTCGTGTAATTTTAAACTCTAAATTAAAAGTTACGAATGATTTAGTGCAGACATGTCAATTTGATCGCCAAGTTAAAATGATCATTCTAAACTAATCATTGGTTGATACAAGCCTTGATTCAAGAATGTACGCGCGTGGGCTGTTTGGAGAAGTTTAGGTGAGCAACTCGACCTTAGACTTCTTGGATGGGGGTTTTTGGGTTGGTATTCTATGGAAAGGTGAAGTGAACCACACGAGGGGTGATGAACCTCGTGATAAATCACAAACTTAGAGCTAGGAGGGCTGGTCTCAACTAGATTCTAAGGGCACAAGATTCTTGAGAGAAAACTTGTTGGGGAAAAAGTTCTATCTTTATTAATATGAAAAAGGTTGTCGAACTACAATGCTGGAAGGAGCCTTATTAATATGCTCGACAGCTTGATCTTCTAGGGTCGACCCAAATAAGAAAAGGAAAACTTACAAAAGTGCACAAAGGAAAAGATACAAAAGTGTATAATCGAAAAAGGACCTATTCCTAAAATGTCTTTGACTCAATAAAAGTAAATATTCTAGATCCTACCCTGCAAAACAGAAAGAGGCATATACTTGAATTGAAACTTACCTTAACTTACCTCATGGCCAAGAAATGGAAGGTGGCCGTCCTTGTGGCATGCACGCACCTTGCTCCTAGTCTTCGACTTGGAGTAGGGTTAAGAATCTTTGGGCCCTGACCTCTCTTGCCACTAAAGCCCAAGTCTCTGATGTCCCTTGTGTTGTTGAGAAGCCATTGGACTCTTCCTTTCATTTTTGGCCCATTGTCCTTAGTCGATCTTCCTCTAGGAGCTTGTCGACCTATAAGCTGAATTTGTGGAAGAGTGCCCTTGATCTGCTTCTTGTCATTGCTCCATGAGGTACCACTGGTGTCGATACTTCCTCTATGTGCATGTCCTGGAGCTGGTAGCTCATTTGGTCTGAGTCCTCTTGTGTAGAAGTGGAAATGCACGTGTACTCGGCTGGATCAGCTATACCGGCTGGATTGTGCGAGGTACTGGTCGGAATGCCTTCAGGACCGGCCAAGTTGATCCCGGAGTTGGCGGCATCACCAGAGGGACCGGTGGTGTCATCCACGTCGCCACCAAGTGTGCCGGAAGCTTGGGCCTCTCTGCCGGCAATGCTGGTTGCTCTGGTCCTTGTGGTCGAGGGTCCGGCGGTACTGCTTGGGCCGGCAGGCGTGCCAGATGGTCTGGCTGTCTCGGGCAAGCTTCCTGGTCGGCCAGTCTGGTCTCCTGGCTGGATGTACGACCTGATGTCCTCATCATTGGTGCTCCGTGATTAAAGGCTTATAAATGAAGAATAACGCATGGTATCACGTAGTTTGGGATGCATTGGATTATGTGGAGGCTTTGTCGTAGCTCTTTCAGTCTCAAATGTTGTCACAATGTGGAACATTGAGCTAGCTTAACGTTGGCGTTAGATTCATGTCATTTTGAGATCTTAATCAAAAGTGAAAGACCATTTAGTGCGGACATGGCCATTTGATCAGCTAGTAAAAATGATCATTCAAAACTGATCATTATTGTTCCTTAAGTAAAGGGCTTATAAATGAACCATAATGAATGGTATCACGCAGATTGGGATAGATTGGAATACTTGGAGGCGTTAACGTAGCTGTTTTGATCTTAAATTTTGTCCCAACATAGAAAATTTAGCTAGCTTAACGTGGGTGTTGGACTCATGTCAATTTGAACTCTTAATCAAAAGTTATTGGCGATCTAATGCGGACATTTCAAGTTGATCGTACATTTCAAGTTGATCGGCCAGTTAAAATGATCGTTATCATTCCAATCTTATCATTCGTGCTCCTTTGTTAATGGCTTATAAATAAATCATAATGTATGGAATCACGCAATTTGGGATACATTGGATTACTTACAGACCTTGTCGTAGCTCTTTTAGTCTCAAATTTTTCAACAATATGGAAATCTTAGCTTACTTAACATAGGCATTGGATTCATGTCATTTCGAGCTCTAAATAAAAACCTAAATAAAATTTAGAGCTGACATGTCAAGAAGATCAGCTAGTTAAAATGATCATTGTAAACTGATCATTGGTGCTCATTGAGTAAAAAAGTATAAATGAAGCATAATGCATAGCATCAAACAGTTTGGGATAGATTGAATTGCTTGAAGGCTTTGTCGTAGCTATTTGGATCTTAAATTTTGTCACAAAAATTTAAGCAAGCTTAACATGGGTGTTGGATTCGTGTCATTTTGAACTTTAAATCAAAAGTTACGTACGATTTAGTGCAAAAATTTCAAGTAGATCGCCAAGTTAAAATGATTACTCTAAACTAATCATTGGTGCTCCTTGATTAAAGGCTTATAAATGAAGTATAATGCATGTCATCACATAGTTTGGGATACATTGGATTACTTGGAGGCTTTGTCGTAGCTCTATTAGTCTCAAATGTTGTCAAAATATGGAACATTGAGCTAGTTTAACGTGGGTGTTAGATTCATGTCATTTTGAGCTCTAAATAAAAGTTAAAGACTATTTAGTGTGGACATGGCCAGTTGATCAGCTAGTTAAAATGATCATTCGAAACTGATCATTATTGCTTCTTTAGTAAAGGCTTATAAATGAAGCATAATGGATGGTATTACGCAGATTGGGATAGATTGGATTACTTGGAGGTTTTATCGTAGCTGTTTCGATCTTACATTTTGTCACAAATATAGAAAATTGAGCTAGCTTAACATGCATGTTGGACTCGTGTCATTTTGAACTCTTAATCAAAAGTTACTGACGATTTTGTGCGGACATGTGAAGTTGATCGCCATTTAAAATGATCATTCCAAACTTATCATTGGTGCTCCTTCATTAAATGCTTATAAATAAAGCATAATGCATAGCATCACGCAATGTGAGATACGTTGGATTACTTAGAGGCCTTCTCACAGTTCTTTTAGTGTCAAATTTTTCAACAATATGGAAATCTGGGCTTGCTTAACGTAGGCGTTGGATTCATGTTATTTTGATTGGACATTTCAAGTCAAAACTTAAAGACAATTTAGATCGGACATTTCAAGCTGATCAGCTAGTTAAAATGATCATTCTAAACTGATCAATGGTGCTCATTGACTAAAAGCATATAAATGAAGCATAATGCATAGCATCACACAGTTTGGGATAGATTGAATTGTTTAAAAGCTTTGTTATGGCTATTTCAATCTTAAATTTTGTCACAAAAAATTTTGAGCGGGCTTAACATGGGTGTTGGATTCGTGTAATTTTAAACTTTAAATCAAAAGTTACGAATAATTTAGTGCAGACATGTCAATTTGATCACCAAGTTAAAACGATCATACTAAGCTAATCATTGGTACTCCTTGATTAAAGGCTTATAATTAAATTAAGCAGAACGCATGGCGTGATGTAGTTTGGGATTCATTGGATTACTTGGAGGCTTTGTTGTAGCTTTTTCAGTCTCAAATGTTGTCCCAATATTGAACATTGAGCTAGCTTAACGTGGGTGTTAGATTCATGTCATTTTGAGCTATAAATCAAAAGTTAAATACTATTTAGTGTGGACATGGCCTGATGATCAGCTAGTTAAAATGATCATTCAAAACTGATTTGTGTAAAGGCTTATAAATGAAGCATAATGCATGGTATCACGCAGATTGGGATAGATTGGATTACTTAGAGGCTTTATTGTAACTGGTCCGATCTTAAATTTTTTCACAAATATAGAAAATAGAGATAGCTTAACGTGCGTGTTGGACTCGTGTCATTTTGAACTTTTAATCAAAAGTTACTGACAATTTAGTGCAGACATGTCAAGTTGATCGCAGTTAAAATGATGATTCCAAACTTATCATTGGTGCTCCTTGATTAAAAGCTTATAAATAAAGCATAATTCATGGCATCACACAATTTGGGATACGTTGGATGACTTAGAGGCCTTGTCATAGCTCTATCAGTCTCCAATTTTTAGACAATATGGAAATCTGAGCTTGCTTAACGTAGACGTTGGATTCATGTTATTATTAGCTCTAAATCAAAACTTAAAGACAATTTAGGGCGGACATGTCAAGTGATCAGCTAGTTAAAATAATCATTCTAAACTGATAATTGGTGCTCATTGAGTAAAGGCGTATAAATGAAGCATAATGCATAGCATCACACAGTTTTGGATAGATTGCATGGCTTGAAGGCTTTGTCGTGGCTATTTCGATCTTAAATTTTGTCACAAAAAAATTGAGCGAGCTCAACATGGGTGTTCGATTTGTGTTATTTTGAACTCTAAATCTAAAGTTACGAATGATTTAGTACAGACATGTCAAGTTAAAATAATCATTTTAAACTAATCATTGGTGCTCCTTGAATAAAGGCTTACAAATGAAGCATAACGCATGGCATGATGTAGTTTGGGATACATTGGTTTACTTTGAGGCTTTATTGTAGCTCTTTCAGTCTCAAATGCTGTCACAATAGATAACATTGAGCTAGCTTAACGTGGAGATTATATTCATGTTATTTGGAGCTCTAAATCAAAAGTTAAAGACTATTTAGTGCGGACATGGCCAGTTGATCAGCTAGTTAAAGTGGTCATTCGAAACTGACCATTATTGGTCCTTTAGTAAAGGCTTATAAATGAAGCCTAATGCATGGTATCACGTAGATTGGGATAGAGTAAATTACTTGGAGGCTATATCATAGCTGTTTTGATCTTAAATTTTGTCACAAATATAGAAAACTGAGATAGCTTAACTTGGGTGTTGGACTCATGTCATTTGAACTCTTAATCAAAACTTACTAACGATTTAGTTCGGGATACATTGGATTACTTGGAGGCTTTGTTGTAGCTCGTTCAATCTCAAATGTTGTCACAATATGGAACATTGAGCTAGTTTAATGTAGGCGTTAGATTCATGTCATTTTGAGCTCTAAATCACAAGTTAAAGCCTATTTAGTGCGGACATGGCCAGTTGATCAGGTAGTTAAAATGATCATTCAAAGATGATCATTATTGCTCCTTTAGTAAAGGCGTATAAATAAAGCATAATGCATTTTATCACGCAGATTGGGATAGATTGGATTACTTGGAGGCTTTATTGTGGCTTTTTGATCATAAATTTTTTCCCAAATATTGAAAATTGAGCTTACTTAACGTGGGTGTTGGACTCGTGTCATTTTGAACTCGTAATCAAAAGTTATTGACGATTTAGTGCGGACATGTAAAGTTGATCGACCTATTAAAATGATCTCTCCAAACCTATCATTGGTGCTCCTTGATTAAAGGCTTATAAATAAAGCATAATGCATGGCATCATGCAGTTTGGGATACATTGGATTACTTAGAGGCCGTGTCGTAGCTCTTTCAGTCAAACATTTTTCAACAATATGGAAATCCGAGCTTGCTTAACGTAGGTGTTGGATTCATGTCATTTTGATCTATAAATCAAAACTTAAAGACAATTTAGAGCGGACATGTCAAGATGATCAGCTAGTTAAAATGATCATTCTAAACTAATCGTTGGTGCTCATTGAGTAAAGGATTATAAATGAAGTATAATGCATAGCATCACAAAGTTTGGGATAGATTTGATTGCTTGAAGGCTTTGTCGTAGGTATTTCGATCTTAAAATTTGTCACAAAAAAATTGAGCGAGCTTAACATGGGTGTTGGATTCGTTTTCATTTTGAACTCTAAATCAAAGTTACGAACGATTTAGTGCAGACATGTCAAGTTGATCGCCAAGTTAAAATGATCATTCTAAACTAATCATTGGTGTTCTTTGATTAAATGCTTTTAAATTAAGTATAATTCATGGCATGACGTAGTTTGGCATACATTGGATTACTTGGAGGCGTTGGTGTAGCTCTTTCAGTCTCAAATATTGTCACAATATGGAACATTGAGCTAGCTTAACGTGGGCGATAGATTCATGTCATTTTGAGCTCTAAATCAAAAGTTAAAGACTATTTTGATGAGGAAATCAGGTCGTATGTTCGGCCAGGAGATCAGACTGGCCAACCAGGAAGCTTGCCCGAGACAGCCGGGCCATTTGGCACGTCTGCCGGCCCAAGCGGTACCGCCGGACCCTCGACCAGCAGGACCGGACCGATCAGCATTGCCGGCGGAGAGGCCCAAGCCTCCGGCACAATTGGTGGTGACGTGGATGACACCGCTGGTCCCCTTGGTGACGCCGCCGACTCCGGGATCAACTTGGCCGGTCCAGAAGGCATTCCGGCCAGTACCTTGCACAGTCCAGCCGGTACAGCCGATCCAGCCGAGTACACGAGCATTTCAACTTCTACACAAGGAGACTCGGACCAGATAAGCTACCAGCTTCAGGACATTCATCTAGAGGAAGTCTCTACACCAGAAGTGCCACCAGGAGCAATGACAAGGACCAGATCAAGAGCACTCTTCCACAAGTTCAGCTTATGGGTCGACAAGCTCCTATAGGAAGATCGATTAAGGACAATGGGCCAGAAGTGCAAAGAAGAGTCCAAAGGCTTCTCAACAATGCAAGGGACGTCAGAGACTTGGGCTTTAGTGGCAAGAGAGGTCAGGGCCCAAAGATTCCTAACCCTACTCCAAGTCGAAGACTAGGAGCAAGGCGCGTGCATGCCACAAGGACGGCAACCTTCCATTTCTTGGCCGTGAGGTAAGTAAGGTAAGTTTCAATTCGAATATATGCCACTTTCTGTTGTGCAGGGTACGATATACATTGTTTACATTTTTGAGTCAAAGACATTTTAGGAATAGGTCCTTTTTCGGTTATGCATTTTGTATATTTTCCATTTGTGCACTTTTGTAAACTTTCCTTTTCTTCTTTGAGTCGACCCTAGAAGGTCAAGCTGTCTAGCATATTAATAAGGCTCCTTCCAGCATTGTAGTTCGACAACCTTTTTGATATTAATAAAGTAGAACTTTCTTCCAACAAGCTTTCTCTCTAAGAATCTTGTGCGCTTCGAACTTAGTTGAGACCAGCCCTCCTAGCTCTAAGTTTGTGATTTATCACGAGGTTCATCACCCCTCGTGTGGTTCACTTCACCTTTCCATCGAATATCAACCCAGAAACCCCTATCCAAGAAGTCTAAGGTCGAGTTTCTCACCTAATCTTCTCCAAACAGCCCACGCGCATATAAGCCTTGAATCGAGGCTTGTATCATATTTAGTGCGGATATGGCCAGTTGACCAGCTAGTTAAAATGATCATTCGAAACTGATCATTATTGCTCCTTGAGTAAAGGCTTATAAATTAAGCATAATGCATGGCATTCTGAGTAAAGGCTTAAAGTGGGCGTTAGATTCATGTCATTCTGAACTCTAATTCAAATGTTAACGACTATTTAGTGCGGTCATGTCAAGTTGATCGGCCAGGTAAAATGATCACTATAAACTGATCATTAGTGTTTCTTTAGTGAAGGCTTATAAATAAAGCATAATGCATAGCAACATGCAGTTTGGGATACATTCGATTACTTGGAGGCTTTGTTGTAGCTATTTCGCTCTTAAATCTTGTCACAATATAGAAATTTTGCCTAGCTTAACGTGGGCTTTTGATTTATGTCACCTGAACTCTAAATCTAAAGTTACGGACGATTTTCTACGGAGATGTCAAGTTTATCCGCTAGTTAAATTGATCATTATAAACTGATCATTGGTGGTCATTCAACAAAGGTTTAGGAATAAAGCATAATACATGGCATGACGTAGTTTGGGATACATAGGATTACTTGGAGGATTTGTGGTACATCTTTTAGTCTCAAATGTTGTCACAATATTGAAAATTGAGGAAAATTAACTTGGCCATAGCATCACGCAGTTTGAGATAGAATAGATTATTTGCAGGCTTTGTCCTAGCTATTTCGGTCTTAAATTTTGTCACAATATAGAATTTTGAGCTACCTTAATGTCGGTGTTGGATTCGTGTCATTTTGAACTCTAAATCAAAAGTTACGAACGATTTAGTTTAGAAATATTAATTTTATCGGCTAGTTAAATTGATCATTCTTAACTGATCATTCTAAACGATCATTCGTGCTCTTTGAGTAAAAGCTTATAAATGAAGCATAGTGCATAACATCACGCAGTTCATGATAGATTGGATTACTTGAAGAATTTTTTGTAGTTCTTTCAGTCTCAAATTTTGTCACAATATAGAAAATTGAGCTACCTTAACATGGGCATTAGATTCATGTAATTCGGAACTCTAAATCAAATGTTATCGACGATTTAATGCGTACATGTCAAGTTGATCAACTAGTTAAAATGATCATTCTAAACTGATCATTGGTGGTCCTTTAGTAAAGGCTTATTAATGAAGCATAATGTATGGCATCACGCAGTTTGGGATACATTGGATTACATGGAGGCTTGTTGTAGCAATTTCGGTTTTAAACTTTTGCCACAATATAAAAAATTGAGCTAGCTTAATGTGGGCATTTGATTCATGTCATTCTGAAATCTAAATCTAAAGTCACGGTCGATTTAGTGTTGACATGTCAAGTTTATCGGCTAGTTAAATTGATAATTCTAAAACGATCAATTGTGCTCATTGAGCAAAGGTTTGTAGATGAAGCATAATGCATGGCATCATACAGTTTGGGATAGATTGGATTACTTGGAGGCTTTGTGGTACATCTTTTAGTATCAAATGTTGTCACAATATTGAAATTTGAGCAAGATTAACTTGGGCATTGGATTCCTATCATTTTGAACTCTAAATCAAACGTTAAAAACGATTTAGTGCGGATATATCAAGTTGATCAGCTACTTAAAATGATTATTCTGAATTGCTCATTGCTGCTCATTGAGCAAAGGTTTACAAATGAAGCATAATGCATAGCAACACGCAGTTTGCGATAAATTGGATTATTTGGAGGCTTTTTCATAGCTATTTCGGTCTTAAATTTTGTCACAATATAGAATTTTGAGCTACCTTAATGTCGGCGTTGGATTCGTGTCATTTTGAAGTCTAAATCAAAAGTTACGAACAATTTAGTTTAGACATATCAATTTTATAGGCTAGTTAAATTGATCATTCTAAATTGATCATTCTAAACTGATCATTCTAAATTGATCATTCTGAACTGATCATTCTAAACTGATCATTAGTGCTCTTTGAGTAAAGGCTTATTGATCATTCTAAATTGATCATTCTAAACTGATCATTAGTGCTCTTTGAGTAAAGGCTTATAAATGAAGCATAATGCAGTGCATCACGCCGTTCCGGATACATTGGATTACTTGGAGGCTATGGTGTAACTATTTCAGTTTTAAAACTTTGTCACACTATAAAATATTGAGCTAGATTAACGTGGGCATTGGACTCGTGTAATTCTAAACTGCAAATAAATAGTTATGGACTATTTAGTATATACATGTCAAGTTGATCGACCAGTTAAAATGATCATTTAATAAAGGCTTATAAATGAATCATAATGCAGGGCATCACGCAGTTTGAGATACAATGGATTACTTAGAGGGTTTGTTGTACCTCTTTCAGTATCAAATATTGAACATTGAGCTAGATTAACATGGGTGTTGGATTTATATCATTTTGAACTCTAAATCAAATGTTAAAAACGATTTACTGTGGACATGTCAAGTTGATCAGCTAGTTAAAATTATCATTCTAAACTGATCATTGGGAGCAAAAGTTTACAAATGAAGCATAATACACGGCATCACAAAGTTTGGGATATATGGGATTACTTGGAGGTTTTGTCCTAGTTATTTTGTCACATATATAATATTGAGCTACCTTAATGTGGGTATTGAATTCGTGTCATTCTGAACTCTAAATCAAACGTTATGGACGATTTAGTTTGGACATGTCAAGTTTATTGGCTTCTCATCCACTATCTCCGATTTTGTAGCTATTCAAATCAGCTACTTACCGTGCAACAACATATCGAAGACCAAGTCGCACGGAATGCGCAGATTGAACAACTGAATGCAGAGATGATGGAAGTGAATCGGAGAATGACTCAGCGGTTCGATGAGGAACGTAGAGAGCATGCAACATTGCTAAAGGAAAACCAAAACCGGATTAATAGCTTGCCAGTCGGTTCCTCAAACGCTTCACCTGCTTTTTTGCCATCGGATTTCACTTTTCCAACTCCGGAAAATTAGTTTTTATTTTTAGTTTTTGTAATTTGATTTTTTGTAATTTGAATTTTTTAATAAAGTTTATTATTTTTCTTTTCATAATTTTTTTTATATTTTAATCTATTATAATAAATAAAAAAATAATTAATTAAAACGTTTTAAAATTAATATTTTCAATTTTAATGTTAAAATATTTTAAACAATAATTTATTTATTTTTTATAAAATAATTCATTTGTGCTCGCAAATTGGTAACAAATGAGTGACAAATATTTGTGACCAGTTTGCGACCACTAGTATTGTTTTTACTAAATTGAAGTGTGGTCGCAAATTGCTCACAACAAATTGCGACCACGGTCTTTTGTTATAAATCCGTTATAATATTTTGTTACTGATTTGCGACCACACTTGGTATGTAGTGTCCAAATCAAGCACAAAATTTTGTAAATGATTTGCAACTACGGTGTACTCGTAGTCACAAAATGGTCTCAAAAATTTGTTACGGATTTGCGACCACTGTTGACCATTTTGCGACCACGATTTTCGCAACCACGAATGTAGTGGCAAAATGGTCACAAACTTTGTTACTACATTGCAGTCACAAAGTAATCGCAAAATCCATTACCAATATTTGGTCGCTAATTATTGGCAAAATGTACAACTACTACCGTGGTCGCAATATTTGAGCTAGCCTAACGTGGGTGTTGGATTCGTGTCATTTTTAACTCTATATCAAAATTTATGGACGATTCAACATGTCATGTTTTTCGGCTAGTTAAATTGATCATTATAAACAGATCATTGGTGCTCATTGAGCAAAGGATTACAAATGAAGCAAAAAAAATGGCATCATGCAGTTTGTGATACATTGGATAACTTGGAGGCTTTGTTGTAGCTCTTTCGGTCTTGATTTTTTCACAATATAGAACATTGAGCTAGCTTAACGTGGACGTTGGATTCATGTCATTCTGAACTCTAAATCAAAAGTTGCAAAAGATTTAAGGCATACATGTTAAGTTTATCAGTGCTCATTGAGTAAAGGATTACCAATGAAGCATAATGCATGGCATAACGCAGTTTGGGATATATTGGATTACTTGTAGTCTTTGTCATAGCAATATCAGTCTTAAATTTTATCACAATGCAAAAATTGAGTTAGCTTAACATGGGTAATAGATTCGTGTCATTCTGAAGTTTAAATAAAAAGTTACGGATTATTTAACCAGTTAAAATGATAATTCTAAACTGATCATTATAAGCTGATCATTAGTGCTGCTTGAGTAAAGGTTAATAAGTGAAGCATAATGCATAGCATCACACAGTTTAGGATATATTGGATTACTTGAATGTTTTGTGGTAGCTCTTTCAGTGTCAAATGTTATCACAATATAGAAAATTGAGCTACTTTAACGTGGGCATTGGATTCGTGTCATTATGAACTCTAAATAAAAAGCTATGGATGATTAAGTGCGGACCTTTTAACTTGATCGGCCAGTTACAATGATCATTCTAAATTGATCATTAGCGCTCCTTTAGTAAAAGCTTATGAATGAAGCATAATGCATGGAATCGCGAAGTTTAGGATAGATTGGATTACTAGAAGGTTTTGTGGTAGCTCTTTCAGTATGAAATGTCGTCACTATATAAAAATTTGGGTGTTGGATTCATGTCATTCTGAACTGTAAATAAAAAATTACAGAATATTTAGTGCGAGCATATCGACTTTATCAGCTAGTTAAATTGATCATTCCAAACTGATCATTCTAAACTGACCATTAGTGCTCATTGAGCAAAGGTTTACAAATAAAGCATAATGCATGGCATGACACAGTTTAGGATAGATTGGATTACTTGGAGGCTTTGTCGTAGCTATGTCGGTCTTAAATTTTGTCACAATATAGAATTTTGAACTAGCCTAACGTTGACGTTAGATTTGTATCATTATGAACTCTAAATCAAAAGTTACAGTTGATTTAGTAGGGACATGTCAAGTTGATTGGCCAGTTAAAGTGATCATTCTAAACAGATCATTTGGTGCTCCTTGAGTAAATGCTTATAAATGAAGTATAATGCATGGCATCACACAGTTAGGATAGATTAGATTACTTTAAGGCTTTGTAGTAGCTCTTTCAGTATCAAATATTATCATAATATAAAAAATTGAGCTATTTTAATGTGGGTATTCGATTCCTATCATTCTGAACTCTAAATCAAAAGTTACGGAAATTTTAGCGCGGACATGTCAAGTTGATTGGCAAGTTAAAGTTATCATTCTAAACTTATCATTAGTGCTCCTTGAGTAAAGACTTATAAATGAAGCATAATGCATGACATCACACAGTTTAGGATAGATTGAATTACTTGAAGGCTTTGTGGTAGTTCTTTCAGTCTCAAATGCTTCACAATATAGAAAATTGAGCTAGTTTAATGTGGACATTTGATTCGTGTCATTCGGAATTCTAAATCAAAAGTTACGGACAATTTAGTGCGTACATGTTAAGTTGATCGGCCAGTTAAAATGATCATTCCAAACTGATCATTTGTACTCCTTGAGTAAAGGCTTATAAATGAAGCATAATGCATGGCATCACGAAGTTTGGAATACTTGTAGGGTTTGTCGTAGCTATTTTGGTTTTTAATTTTGTTACAATTTGGTAAATTGAGCTAGCCAAACTAGGGCATTTGATTCGAGTCATTTTGAACTGTAAATC
>JAENJI010000062.1:1358-21500 GCA_018901935.1 Pugionium cornutum
AAAGATGATTTAGTGCAGACATGTCAAGTTGATCGGCCAGTTAAATTGATCATTCTAAACTGATCATATGTGATCAGTGAGCCAAGGTTTACAAATAAAGCATAATGCATGGCATCACTCAGTTTGGGATAGATTGGATTACTTGGAAGCTTGGTCATAGCTATTTCTATCTTAATTTATGTCTTAATATAGAAAATTTAGCTACCTTAACTTGGGTGTTGGATTCGTGTCATTCTGAACATTAAATAAAAACTTAAGACGAGCTAGTGTGGACATGTCAAGTTGATCGGCCAGTTAAATTGGTCATTCGAAACTCATCACTGGTGCTCAATTAAGAAAGGTTTACAAATGAAGCATAATGCATGACAGCACGCAGTCGGGGGTAGATTAGATTATTTGGAGGCTTTGTCGTACCTATTTTGGTGTTAAACTTTGTCACAATATAGAAAATTGACCTAGCTTAATGTGGGCATTGCTTTCGTGTCATTCTGAACTCTGAATCAAAACTAAAAGATGATTTAGTGCAGACATGTCAAGTTGATCGGCCTGTTAAATTGATCATTCGAAACTTATCACAGGTGCGCCTTAAGAGAAGATTTACAAATAAAGCATAATACATGACAGCACACAGGTGGAGTAAGATTAGATTATTTGGAAGCTTTGTCGTAGTTATTTTGGTCTTAAATTTTGTCACAATATTGTAAATTAAGTTAGCTTAACGTGGGCGTTGTATTCGTGTTATTCCAAACTCTGAATCAAAAGTTAAAGAAGATTAAGTGCGTACATGTCAAGTTGATCGCCCAGTTAAATTGATCATTCGAAACTTATCACTGGTGCTCATTGAGCAAAGGTTTACAAATGAAACATAATGCATGGCATCACATAGTTTGGGATAGATTAAAATAGTTGGAGACTTTTTCATAGTTATATCAGCCTTCAATTTGGTTACAATATAGATAATTGAGCTAGGTTAACATGGGTGTTTCATTCGTGTCATTCTTGACACTAAATCAAAAGTTAAAGACGATTTAGTGTAGACATTTCAAGTTGATCGGCTAGCTAAGTTGATCATTGTAAACTCATCATTGGTGCTCATTACGCAAAGGTTTACTAATGAAACATAATGCATGGGATCACATAGTTTGGGATAGATTGGACTACTTGGAGGCTTTGTCGTAGCTATTTCGGTCTTTAATTTGGTCACAGTATAGAAAATTGAGCTAGCTTAACATGGGCACTAGATTCGTTTCATTTTTAACACTAAATCAAAAGTTAAAGACGATTTAGTGCAAACATGTCAAGTTGATCAGCTAGTTACATTGATCACTGAAGCTGGTCGGGGGTCTTAATAGAGCAAAGGTTTACAAATGAAACATAATGCATGGCATCACGTAATTTCGGTTAGATTGGATTACTTGGAGGCTTTGTCGTTCCTATTTCGGTCTTAAATTTTGTTATAATATAGAAAATTGAGCTACCTTAACCTGGGCGTTGGATTCGTATCATTTTAAATTCCAAATCAAAAGTTAAAGATGATTTAGAGCGGACATGTCACGTTCATCGGCCAGTTAAATTGATCATTCGAAACTTATCACTAGTGCTCATTAAGAAAAGGTTTCCAAATGAAGCCTAATGCATGGCAGCACCCAGTCGGGGATATATTGGATTATTTGAAGGTTTTATCGTGGCTATTTTGGTTTTAAAATTTGTCAAAATATAGAAAATTGAGCTAGCTTAAAGTGGGCATTGCATTCTTGTCATCCTAAACACTAAATCAAAAGTTAGAGATGATTTAGTGCGGACATGTCAAGTTCGTCGGCCAGTTAAATTGATCATTCAAAACTTATCACTGGTGCTCATTAAGAAAAGGTTTACAAATGAAGCATAATACATGGTAGCACCCAAGTTGGGATAGACTGGATTATTTGGAGGTTTTATTGTAGCTATTTTGGTCTTAAATTTTGTCACAATATAGAAAATTGAGCTAGCTTAACGTGCGCATTGCATTCTTGTCATTCTGAACTCAACATCAAATGTTACAGATGATTTAGTGCGGACATGGCAAGTTGATCAGACAGTTCAATTGATCATTCTAAATTGATCATTGGTGCTCTTTCAGTAAAGGCTTATAAATGAAGCATAATGCATGGAATCACACAGTTTGGTATAGATTGGATTACTTGGAGGCTTTGTTGTAGCTATTTCAGTTATAAATTTTGACACAATATAGAAAATTGACCTAGATTAACCTGGGCTTTGGATTCAATTCATTCAGAACACTACATCAAAAGTGAAAGATGATTCAGTGCAGTCATGTCAAGTTGATCGGCCAGTTAAATTTGATCATTCTAAACTGATCATATGTGATCATTGAGCAAACGTTTACAAATAAAGCATAATGCATGGCATCACTCAGTTTGGGATAGATTAGATTACTTGGAAGCTTTGTCATAGCTATTTCTATCTTAATTTATGTCTTAATATAGAAAATTTTAGCTTAACGTGTGCGTTGAATTCGTGTCATTCTAAACTCTGAATCAAAAGTTAAAGATGATTTATTGCGGATATGTCAAGTTCATCAGTTAGTTAAAATGATCATTCTAAACTTATCATTGGGGCTCATTGAAAAAATGTTTACAAATGAATCATAATGCATGCATCACACAGTTTGGGATTGATTGGATTACTTGACGTCTTTTTCATAGCTATTTGTATCTTAAATTTTGTCACAATATAGAAAACTGGATTCTTGTCCTTATGAAATTTGAATCAAGAGTTAAAGAAGATTTAGTGCAAACATATAAAGTGGATCGGCCAGTTAAATTGATCATTCTAAACTGATCACTGGTGCTCATTGAGCAAAGGTGTACAAATGAAGCATATGTCTGACATCATACAGTTTGGGATAGATTGGATTACTTGGAGGCTTTGTCGTAGCTATTTTGCTCTTAAATTTTGTCATATTACAAAAATTGAGCTAGCTTAACGTGGGCATTGGATTCATGTCATTTCGAACTTTGATTCAAAAGTTAAAAATGATTTAGTGCGGGCAGGTCAAATTTCTTGGCCAGTTAAATTGATCATTCCAAACTGCTCACTGGTGGTCACTGAGCGAAGATTTACAAATGCAGCATAATGCATGACACGACACAGTTTGGGATAGATTGGATTACTTGGAGGCTTTGTCGTAGCTATTTTGGTTTTAAATTTTGCACAATATAGAAAATTCAGCTAGCTTAATGTGGGTGTTGGATTCGTGTCATTCTGAACTCTGAATGAAAGGTTGAGGACAATTTAGTGCGGATATGTCAAGTTGATCGGCCAGTTTAATTGATCATTCTAAAATGGTCATTGGTGCTCAGTGAGCAAAGGTTTACAAATGAAGCATAATGCATGGCATCACGCATTTTGGGATAGATTGATTATTTGGAGGCTTTGTCATAGCTATTTCGATCTTAAATTTTTTCACAATATTGAACATTTTGCTAGCTTAACGTGGGTGTTGAATTCTTGTCACTCTAAACTCTGAATCAAAAGTTAAAGACGATTTAGTGCAGACATTTCATACTGGTCGGCCAGTTAAATTAATTATTCCAAACCGATCACTATTGCTGATTGAGCAAATGTTAACAGTGAAGCATAATGCATGACACCACGCAGGTTGGGATAGATTGGATTACTTCGAGTGTTTGTCGTAGCTATATCGGTGTTAAATGTTTTCACAATATAGAAAATGGAGCTAGCTTAACGTTGGTGTTTGATTCGTGTCATTCTCAACTCTTAATCAAACGTAAAAGAGGATTTAGTGCAGACATGTCAAACTGATTTGCTAGTTAAATAGATCATTCTAAACTGATCGATGTTGCTCATTGACCAAAGGTCTGCAAATGAAGCATAATGAATGGCATCACAAAGTTTGAAATGGATTGGATTACTTGCAAGCTTTTTCGTTGCTATTTTGGTCTTAAATTTTGTCACAATATAGAAAACTTAGATAGTTTAGCGTGGGCATTGGATTCGTGTCATTCTGAATACTAAATCAAAAGTTCAAGACGATTTAGTGCGAACATGCCAAGTCTACCGGCCTGATAAATTGATCATTCTACACTTATCATTGGTGCTCACTGAGCAAAAGTCTATAAATGAAACATAATGCATGGCACCACGTAGTTTGGGATAGATTGGAATACTTAGAGGCTTTGTCGAAGCTATTTTGGTCTTAAATTTTGTTGCAATATAGAAAATTGTGCTCGGTTAACGTGGGTGTTGGATTCGTGTCATTCTGAACTCTGAATGAAAAGTTCAAGACGATTTAGTGCAGACATGTCAAACCGATCGTCAAGTTAAATAGATCATTCTAAACTGATCACTGTTGCTAATTGAGCAAAGGTTTACAAATGAAGCATAATGCATGGCATGACGCAGATTGGGATAGAGTGGATTACTTGGAGGCTTCTTCATAACTATGTTGGTCTTAAATTTTGTCACCATAGAGAAAATTGTGCTATCTTAATGTGGGCGTTGGATTTTTTTCATTGTGAACATTAAATAAAAAGTTAGATACGATTTAGTGCGAACATGTCATGTTCATTGGCCAGTGAACTTAATCATTTTCAACTGATCATTGGTGCTCATTGAGAAAAGGTTTAATAATGAAACATAATGCACGGCATCACTTAATTTGAGATAAATTGGATTACTTAGAGAGTTTTTCAAAGCTATTTCGGTCTTAAATTTTTTCACAATATAGAATATTGAGATAGCTTAACGTGGGTGTTGGATTCGTGTCATTCTGAGCTCTGAATCAAAAGTTAATGATGATTTAGTGCGGACATGTGAAACTGATCGGCCACTTAAATAGATCATTCTAAACTGATCACTGTTGCTAATTAAGCAAAGGTTAACAAATGAAGCATAATGCGTGGCATCACACATTTTAGGATAGATTGGATTCTTTGAAGGCTTTGTCATAGCTATTTTGTTCTTAAATTTTGTCACTATATAGAAAATTGAGATAGCTTAACCTGAGTGTTTGATTCATGTCATTCTGAAGTCTAAATCAAAAGTTAAAGCCGATTTAGTGCAAACATGTGAAGTGTATCGGCCAATCAAATTGATCATTCTACACTAATCATTGGTGCTCATTGAGAAAAAGTTTTTAAATGAAACATAATGCATGGCATCACGTAGTTCGGAATAGTTTTGATTCCTTAGACGATTTGTCGTAGCTATTTCGGTCTTAAATTTTGTCGCAATATAGAAATTTGAGCTACTTTAACATGGCCGTTGGATTCACGTCATTCTGAACTTTGAATCAAAAGTTAAAAAAAATTTACTTCAGACAAGGCAAACTGCTCGGCCAGTTAAATTTATCATCCAAACTGATCCCCGGTGCTCATTGAGTAAAGGTTTACATATGAAGCATAATGCATGGCATCACGCAGTTTGCGATAGATTGAATTACTTGGAGGCTTTGTCGTAGCTATATTGGTCTAACATTTGGTCAAAATATAAAAAAGTTGAGCGAACTTAACGTGGGCATTGGATTCGTGTCATTCTGAACTCCAAATCAAAAGTTAAAGACGATATATGCGGACATGTCAAACTGATCGGCCAGTTAAATAGATTATTTTAAACTGATCCCTAATGCTAATTAAGCAAAAGTTTACAAATGAAGCATAGTGCATGGCATCAGGAAGTTTGGGGTGGATTGGATTACTTGGAGGCTTTTTTGTAGCTAGTTTGATCTTAAATTCTGTCACAATATAGAAAATTGAGCAAGCTTAACGTGGGCGTTGGTTTCGTTTCTTCCTGAAAACTAAATCAATAATTAAAGACGATTTAGTGCAAACATGTCAAGTCTATCGGCCAGTTAAATTGATCATTCTACACTGATCATTGGTGCTCATTGAGCAAAAGTTTACATATGAAACATAATGCATGGCATCACGTAGTTTGGGTTAGATTGGATTACTTAGAGGCTTTGTCGTAGCTGTTTTGGGGCTTAAATTTGGTCGACATAGAGGAAATTGCGCTAGTTTAACGTGGGCGTTGGATTCGTGTCATTCTGAACTTTGAATCAAAATTTTAAAACAATTTTTTTGCGTACATTTCAAACTGCTCGGACAGTTAAATTGATCATTCCAAACTGATCACTGCTGCTCGTTGAGCAAAGGTTTACAAATGAAGCATACTGCATGGTATCACACAGTTTGGGATAGAATGGATTACTTGGAGGATTTTTTGTAGCTATTTTGGTCTTACCTTTTGTCACAATATAGAAAGTTGAGCTAGCTTAATGTGGGCGTTGGATTCGTGTCATTCTTAACTCTGAATCAAAAGTTAAAGACGTTTTAGTGCAGATATGTCAAGTTGGTCAGCCAGTTTAATTGATCATTCTATACTGATCATTGGTGCTCATTGAGCAAAGGTTTACAAATGAAGCATAATGCATGGCATCACGGAGTTTGAGATAGATTGGACTACATAGAGGCTTTATCATAGCTATTTTGGTCTTAAATTTTCACACAATATAGAAAATTGTGCTCCCTCAATGTGGGCGTTGAATTCGTGTCATTCTAAACTGTGAATAAAAAGTTAAAGAAGATTTAGTGCGAACATGTCAAACTGGTCGGCGAGTTAAATTAATCATTCCAAACTGGTCACTTGTGCTCATTGAGCAAAGGTTTACAAAAGAAGCATAATGCATGGCATCACGCAGTTTGGGATAGATTGGATTACTTGGAGGCTTTGTCGTAGCTATTTTGGTCTGACATTTTGTCAGAATATAGAAAATTGAGGTACCTTAACATGGGCGTTGGATTCATGTCATTATAAACTCTAAATCAAAAGTTAAAGATGATTTATGCGGACATGTTAAAATGATCGGCCAGTTAAATAGATCGTTTTAAACTGATCACTGTTGCTAATTAAACAAAAGTTTACAAATGAAGCATAATGCATGGCATCACGAAGTTCGGGATGGATTGGATTACTTGGAGGCTTTTTCCTAGCTAGTTTGATCTTATATTCTTTCATAATATAGAAAATTGAGCTAGCTTAACGTGGGTGTTGGACTCGTGTCTTTCTGAAAACTAAATCAATATTTAAAAACAATTTAGTGCAAACATGTCAAGTCTATCGGCTAGTAAAATTGATCATTCTGCACTGATCATTGGTGCTCATTGAGCAAAAGTTTACAAATGAAACATAATGCATGGCATCACATAGTTTGGGATAGATTGGATTACTTTGAGGCTTTGTCGTAGCTATTTTGGGGCTTAAATTTGGTCGCAACATAGAAAATTGCGCTAGTTTAAGTGGGCGTTGGATTCGTGTCAGTCTGAACTGTGAATAAAAATTTTAAAACAATTTTGTGCAGACATGTCAAACTGGTCGGACAGTTAAATTGATCATTCCAAACTGATCACTGCTGCTCGTTGAGCAAAGGTTTACAAATGAAGCATAATGCATGGCATCACACAGTTTGGGATAGATTGGATTACTTGGACGCTTTGTCGTAGCTATTTCGGTCTTCAATATTGTCACAATATAGAAAATTGAGCAAGCTTCATGTGGGCGTTGGATTCGTGTCATTCTTAAATCTAAATGAAAAGTTAAAGATGTTTTAGTGCGGATATGTTAAGTTCATCGGCCAGTTTTATTGATCATTCTAAACTGATCACTGGTGCTCATTGAGCAAAGGTTTACAAGTGAAGCATAATGCATGGCATCACTTAGTTTTGGATAGATTGAATTACTCAGAGGCTTTGTCGTACCTATATTGGTCAAACATTTTGTCAGAATATAAAAAATTGAACGAACTTAACGTGGGCGTTGGATTCGTGTCATTCTGAACTCGAAATCAAAAGTTAAAGACGATATATGCGGACATGTCAAACTGATCGGCCAGTTAAATAGATTATTTTAAACTGATCCCTAATGCTAATTAAGCAAAAGTTTACAAATGAAGCATAGTGCATGGCATCAGGAAGTTTGGGGTGGATTGGATTACTTGGAGGCTTTTTCGTAGCTAGTTTGATCTTAAATTCTGTCACAATATAGAAAATTAAGCAAGCTTAACGTGGGCGTTGGATTCATGTCTTTCTGAAAACTAAATCAATAGTTAAAGACGATTTAGTGCAAACATGTCAAGTCAATCGGCCAGTTAAATTGATCATTCTACACTGATCATTGGTGCTCATTGAGCAAAAGTTTACAAATGAAACATAATGCATGGCATCACGTAATTTGGGATAGATTGGATTCCTTAGAGGCTTTGTCGTAACTATTTTGGGACTTAAATTTGGTCGCAATAGAGGAAATTGCGCTAGTTTAACGTGGGCATTTGATTCGTGTCGTTCTGAACTTTGAATCAAAATTTTAAAACAATTTTATGCGCACATGTCAAACTGCTCGGACAGTGAAATTGATCATTCCAAACTGATCACTGCTGCTTGTTAAGCAAAGGTTTACAAATGAAGCATAATGCATGGCATCACACAGTTTGGTATAGATTGGATTACTTGGAAGATTTGTTGTAGCTATTTTGGTCTTACCTTTTGTCACAATATCGAAAGTTGAGCTAGCTTAATGTGGGCGTTGGATTCGTGTCATTCTTAACTCTGAATCAAAAGTTAAAGACGTTTTACTGCGGATATGTCAAGTTGTTCAGCCAGTTTAATTGATCATTCTATACTGATCATTGGTGCTCATTGAGCAAAGGTTTAAAAATGAAGCATAATGCATGGCATCACTTAGTTTTGGATAGATTGAATTACTCGGAGGCTTTGTCGTACCTATATTGGTCAAACATTTTGTCAGAATATAAAAAATTGAGCGAACTTAACGTGGGCGTTGGATTCGTGTCATTTTGAACTCGAAATCAAAAGTTAAAGACGATATGTGCGGACATGTCAAACTGATCGGCCAGTTAAATAGATTATTTTAAACTGATCCCTGTTGCTAATTAAGCAAAATTTTACAAATGAAGCATAGTGCATGGCATCAGGAAGTTTGGGGTGGATTGGATTACTTGGAGGCTTTTTTGTAGCTAGTTTGATCTTAAATTCTGTCACAATATAGAAAATTGAGCAAGCTTAACGTGGGCGTTGGATTCATGTCTTTCTGAAAACTAAATCAATAGTTAAAGACGATTTAGTGCAAACATGTCAAGTCAATCGGCCAGTTAAATTGATCATTCTACACTGATCATTGGTGCTCATTGAGCAAAAGTTTACAAATGAAACATAATGCATGGCATCACGTAGTTTGGGATAGATTGGATTCCTTAGAGGCTTTGTCGTAACTATTTTGGGACTTAAATTTGGTCGCAATAGAGGAAATTGCGCTAGTTTAACGTGGGCATTGGATTCGTGTCGTTCTGAACTTTGAATCAAAATTTTAAAACAATTTTATGCGCACATGTCAAACTGCTCGGACAGTGAAATTGATCATTCCAAACTGATCACTGCTGCTTGTTAGGCAAAGGTTTACAAATGAAGCATAATGCATGGCATCACACAGTTTGGTATAGATTGGATTACTTGGAAGATTTGTTGTAGCTATTTTGGTCTTACCCTTTGTCACAATATCAAAGGTTGAGATAGCTTAATGTGGGCGTTGGATTCGTGTCATTGTTAACTCTGAATCAAAAGTTAAAGACGTTTTACTGCGGATATGTCAAGTTTTTCAGCCAGTTTAATTGATCATTCTATACTGATCATTGGTGCTCATTGAGAAAAGGTTTAAAAATGAAGCATAATGCATGGCATCACGGAGTTTGAGATAGATTGGACTACATGGAGGCTTTATCATAGCTATTTCGGTCTTAAATTTTCACACAATATAGAAAATTGTGCTCCCTTAATGTGGGCGTTGAATTCGTGTCATTCTAAACTGTGAATTAAAAGTTAAAGAAGATTTGGTGCGAACACGTCAAACGGGTCGGCGAGTTAAATTGATCGTTCCAAACTGGTCACTTGTGCTCATTGAGCAAAGGTTTACAAAAGAAACATAATGCATGGCATCATGCAGTTTGGGATAGATTGGATTACTTGGAGGCTTTGTCGTTGCTATTTTGGTTTTACATTTTGTCAGAACATAGAAAATTGAGCTACCTTAACGTTGGCGTTGGATTCGTGTCATTATAAACTCTAAAAAAAAAGTTAAAGACGATTTATGCGGACATGTTAAAATGATCGGCCAGCTAAATAGATCATTTTAAACTGATCACTGTTGCTAATTAAGCAAAAGTTTACAAATGAAGCATAATGCATGGCATCACGAAGTTTGGGATGGATTAGATTACTTGGAGGCTTTTTCGTAGCTAATTATCGTAGCTAGAAAATCGAGCTAGCTTAACGTGGGTGTTCGACTCGTGTCTTTCTGAAAACTAAATCAATAGTTAAAAATGATTTAGTGCAAACATGTCAAGTCTATCGGCTAGTTAAATTGATCATTATGCACTGATCATTGGTGCTCATTGAGCAAAAATTTACAAATGAAACATAATGCATGGCATCACGTAGTTTGGGATAGACTGGATTAGTTTGAGGCTTTGTCGTAGCTATTTTGGGGCTTAAATTTCGTCGCAATATAGAAAATTGTGCTAGTTTAACTGGGTGTTGGATTCATGTCATTCTGAACTTTGAATAAAAAATTTAAAACAATTTTGTGCGGAGATGTCAAACTGGTCGGACAGTTAAATTGATCATTCCAAACTGACCGCTGCTCGTTGAGCAAAGGTTTACAAATGAAGCATAATGCATGGCATTACGTAGTTTGGGATAGATTGGATTACTTTGAGGCTTTGTCGTAGCTATTTTGGGGCTTAAATTTCGTCGCAATATAGAAAATTGCGCTAGTTTAAGTGGGCGTTGGATTTGTGTCATTCTGAACTTTGAATAAAAATTTTAAAACAATTTTGTGCGGAGATGTCAAACTGGTCGGACAGTTAAATTGATCATTCCAAATTGACCACTGCTGCTCGTTGAGCAAAGGTTTACAAACGAAGCATAATGCATGGCATCACACAGTTTGGGATAGATTGGATTACTTGGAGGCTTTGTCGTAGCTATTTCAGTCTTCAATTTTATCACAATATAGAAAATTGAGCTAGCTTCATGTGGGCGTTGGATTCGTGTCATTCTTAACTCTGAATCAAAAGTTAAACATGTTTTAGTGCGGATATGTCAAGTCCATCGGCCAGTTTTATTGATCATTCTAATTTGATCATTGGTGCTCATTGAGCAAAGGTTTACAAATGAAGCGTAATGCATGGTATCACGGAGTTTGAGATAGATTGGACTACTTGGAGGCTTTGTCATAGCTATTTCGGTGCGAACATGTTATGTTGCTCGGCCAGTGAAATTAATCATTCTTAACTGATAAGTGGTGCTTATTTAGCAAAGCTTAACAAATGAAGCATAATGCATGGCATCACGCATTTTAGGATAGATTGGATTCTTTGAAGGCTTTGTCGTAGCTATTTTGTTCTTAAATTTTGTCGCAATATAGAAAATTGAGCTACCTTAACGTGGGTGTTCAATTCATGTCATTCTGAAGTCTAAATCAAAAGTTAAAGACGATTTAGTGCAAAGATGTGAAGTGTATCGGCCAGTTAAATTGATCATTCTACACTAATTATTGGTGCTCATTGAGAAAAAGTTTTTAAATGAAACATAATGCATGGCATCACACAGTTTGGGATAGATTGGATTACTTGGAGGCTTTATCAAAGCTATTTCGGTCTTCAATTTTGTCAGAATATAGAAAATTGAGCTAGCTTCATGTGGGCATTGGATTCGTGTCATTCTTAACTTTGAATCAAAAGTTAAAGATGTTTTAGTGCGGATATGTCAAGTTCATCGGCCAGTTTTATTGATCATTCTAAACTGATCATTGGTGCTCATTGAACAAAGGTTTACAAATGAAGCGTAATGCATGGCATTACGGAGTTTGAGATAGATTGGACTACTTGGAGGCTTTGTCATTGCTATTTCGGTATTAAATTTTGTCACAATATTGAAAATTGTGCTCCCTTAATGTGGGCGTTGAATTCGTGTCATTCTAAACTGTGAATAAAATGTTAAAGAAGATTTAGTGCGAACATGTCAAACTGGTCGGCGAGTTAAATTGATCATTCCAAACTGGTCACTGGTGCTCATTGAGCAAAGGTTTACAAATGAAGCATAATGCATGGCATCACACAGTTTGGGATAGATTGTAATACTTGGAGACTTTCTCGTAGCTATTTTGGTCTAACATTTTGTCAGAATATAGCAAATTGAGCTACCTTAACGTGGGCGTTGGATTCGTGTCATTCTAAACTCTAAATCAAAATTTAAAGACGATTTATGCGGACATGTTAAACTGATCGGTAAGTTAAATAGATCGTTTAAAACTGATTACTGTTGCTAATTATGCAAAAGTTTACAAATGAAGCATAATGCATGGCATCACGAAGTTTGGGATGGATTGGATTACTTGGAGGCTTTTTCGTTGCTAGTTTGATCTTAAATTATGTCACAATATAGAAAATTGAGCTAGCTTAACGTGGGTGTTGGATTCGTGTCTTTCTGAAAACTAAATCAATAGTTAAAAGACCATTTAGTGTGAACATGTCAAGTCTATCGACTAGTTAACTTGATCATTCTACACTGAACATTAGTGCTCATAGAGCAAAAGTTTACAAATGAAACATAATGCATGGCATCACGTTGTTTGGGATAGATTGGATTTTTTAGAGGCTTTGTCATAGCTATTTTGGTCTTAACTTTTGTTGCAATATAGAAAATTGAGCTACCTTAACGTGGGCGTTTGATTCGTGTCGTTCTGAACTTTGAATCGTGTGGTTCTGAACTTTGAATCAAAAGTCAAAAACAATTTAGTGCGGACATGTCAAAATGCTCGGCCAGTTAAATTGCTCATTCCAAACTAATCACTGGTGCTCATTGAGTAATCGTTTACAAATGAATCATAATGCATGGATCACGCAGTTTGGGATAGATTGGATTACTTGGAAGCTTTGTCGTAGCTATTTTGGTCTTAAATTTTTTCACAATATAGAAAATTGAGCTAGCTTAATATGGTTGTTGGATTCTTGTCATTCTGAACTCTGAATCAAAAGTTAAAGACAATATAGTGCAGACATGTCAAACTGATCTTCCTGTTAAATAGATAAATTTAAACTGACCACTATT
The DNA here is from genome assembly GCA_018901935.1 of Pugionium cornutum. Classification (NCBI taxonomy): domain Eukaryota; kingdom Viridiplantae; phylum Streptophyta; class Magnoliopsida; order Brassicales; family Brassicaceae; genus Pugionium; species Pugionium cornutum. The sequence goes on from JAENJI010000062.1 coordinate 14,561, forward strand.
GCTAATTGAGTAAAGGTTTTCAAATGAAGCATAATGCATGGCATGATGCGGTTTGGGATACATTGGATTACTTGGAAGCTTGGTCGTAGCTATTTCGGTCTTCCATTTTGTCACAATATAGAAAATTGTGCTAGTTTAACGTGGGCGTTGGATTCGTGTCATCCTGAACATTAAATAAAAGGTTAAAGATGATTTAGTGCAAACATGTTATGTTGCTCGGACAGTGAAATTAACATTCTTAACTGATAAGTGGTTCTTATTTAGCAAAGGTTTAAAAATGAAACATAATGCATGGCATCACCTAGTTTGGGATATGTTGGACTACTTAGAGCCTTTGGCGTAGCTATTTTGGTTTTTAATTTTCTCGCAATATCGAAAATTGAGCTAGGTTAACGTGGGCGTTGAACTCCTTGGCCAGTTAAATTGATCATCCAAACTGCTCAATGATGCTCATTGCACAAAGGTTTACAAATGAAGCATAATGCATGACATCACGCAATTTAGGATATGTTGGATTACTTTGAGGATTTCTCATAGCTATTTCAGTCTTAAATCTTATCACAATATGAAAAATTGAGCTACCTTAACGTGGGTGTTGGATTCGTGTCATTCTGAACACTAACTCAAAAGTTAAAGACGATTTACTTCGAACATGCCAAGTTTATCGGCCTGTTAAATTGATTATTCTACACTGATCATTGGTCCTCATTGAGCAAAATTTTACAAATGAAACATAATGCATGGCATCATGTAGTTTGGGATAGATTGGATTACTTAGAGATTTTGTCATAGCCATTTTGGTCTTAAATTTTGTCACAATATATAAAATTGAGCTCGATTAACGTGGGCGTTGGATTCGTGTCATTCAGAACTTTGAAACAATTTAGTGCGGACATGTCCAACTTCTCGGGAAGTTAAATTGATCATTCCAAACTGATCACTGGTGCTCATTGAGCAAAGGTTTACAAATGAAGCATAATGCATGGCATCACGCAGTTTGGGATAGATTGGATTACTTGGAGGCTTTGTTGTACCTATTTCGCTCTTAAATTTTGTCACAATAAAGAAAATTGAGCTAGCTTAATATGGGTGTTGGATTCGTGTCATTCCAAACTTTGAATCAAAAGTTAAAGACGATTTAGTGCGGCTATGCCTATTTGATCGGCCAGTTTAGTTAATCATTCCAAACTGATCATTGTTGCTCGTTGAGCAAAGGTTTACAAATGAAGCAGAATGCATGGCATCACAGAGTTTGAGATAGATTGGATTGCTTGGAGGCTTTGTTGTAGCTATTTCAGTCTTCAGTTTTGTCACAATATAGAAAATTGAGCTAGCTTCATGTGGGCGTTGGATTTGTGTCATTCTTAACTCTGAATCAAAAGTTAAAGATGTTTTAGTTCGAACATACCAAACTGCTCGGCCAGTTAAATTGACTTGTCCAAGCTGGTCACTGGTGCTCATTGTGCAAAGGTTTACAAATGAAGCATAATGCATGTCATCTCGCAGTTTGGAATAAATTGGATTACTTAGAGGGATTCTCGTAACTATTCCGGTCTTAAATTTTGTCACTATATAGAAAATTGAGCTAGTTTAACGTGGGCATGGGATTCGTGTCATTCTGGACACAAAATCAAAAGTTAAATACGATTTAATGCGAACATGTCAAGTCTATCGGCCTGTTTAATTGATTATTCTACACTTTCCATTGGTGCTCATTGAGCAAAAGTTTACAAATGAAACACAATTCTTGGCAACACGTAATTAGGGATAGAATCGATTACTTAGAGGTTTTGTCGTAGCTATTTCGCTCTTAAATCTTGTCGCAATATAGATAATTGAGCTAGCCTAACGTGGGCGTTGAATTCGTGTCATTCTAAACTCTGAATCAAAAGTTAAAGAGATTATGGACATGTCAAAGTTCTCGGGCAGTTAGATTGATCATTCCAAACTGATCACTGGTGATCATTGAGCTGAGGTTTACAAATGAAGCATAACTCATGACACCACGCAGGTTGGGATAGATTGGATTACCTGGAGGGTTCGTCGTAGCTATTTTGGTGCTAAATTTTGTCACAATATAGAAAGTGAAGCTAGCTTAACGTGGGCGTTGGATTCGTGTCATTCTGAACTTTAAATCAAAAGTTAAAGAGAATTTAGTGCAGATATGTCAAACTGATCAGCTAGTTAAATAGACCATTCTAAACTGATCATTGTTGCACATTGAGCAAAGGTTTACAAATGAAGCATAATTCATGATATCACGCAGTTTGGGATAGATTGGATTAATTGGAGGCTTTGCCATTGCTATTTTGGTCTTAAATTTTGTTGCAATATAGAAAATTAAGCTAGCTTAACGTGGTTGTTGGATTCGTGTCATTCTTAACACAAAATCAAAAGTTAAAGATGATTTACTGCGAACATGTCAAGCCTATCGGCCAGTTAAATTGATCATTCTACACTGATCATTTGTGCTCATTGAGCAAAAGTTTAGGAATGAAACATAATGCATAGCATCACATAGTTTGGGATAGATGGGATTACTTAGTGGCTCGGTCGTAGCTATTTCGGTCTTAAATCTTGTCGCAATATAGAAAATTGAGCTAACTTAACGTGGCCGTTGGATTTGTGTCATCTGATTGGGGAACGGGGCAACACCCATGAAGCTCCGGCGGAATTCTGAACTTTGAATCAAAAGTGAAAAACAATTTAGTGCGCACATGTCAAACTCCTGGGGCAGTTAAATTGATCATCCAAACTGATCACTAGTTCTCATTGAACAAAGGTTTACAAATGAATCATAATGCATGGCATCACGCAGTTTGGGATAGGTTGGATTACTTGGAGGATTTTTTGTAGCTATTTTGGTCTTAAATCTTGTCACAATATGGAAAATAGAGCTAGATTAATGTGGGTGTTGGATTCGTGTCATTCTGAACACTAATCAAAAGTTAACAAAGATTTAGCGCAAACATGCCAAGTCTATCGGCCTGTTAAATTGATTATTCTACACTGATCATTGGTGCTCATTGAGCAAAATTTTACAAATGAAACATAATGCATGGCATCATGTAGTTTGGGATAGATTGGATTACTTAGAGGCCTTGTCATAGCCATTTTGTCTTAAATTTTGTCGCAATATATAAAATTGAGCAAGCTTAACGTGTGTGTTGGGTTCGTGTCATTCTAAACTTTGAATCAAAAGTAAAAAATAATTTAGTGCGGACATTTCAAACTGCTCGGGAAGTTAAATTGATCATTCCAATATGATCACTGGTGCTCATTGAGCAAAGGTTTACAAATGAAGCATAATGCATGGCATCACGCAGTTTGGGATAGATTGGATTACTTGGAGGATTTGTCGTAGCTATTTCGCTCATAAATTTTGTCACAATATAGAATGTTGAGCTAGCTTAATCTGGGTGTTGGATTTGTGTCATTTTGAACTTTGAATCAAAAGTTAAGGACGATTTAGTGTAGATATGCCTATTTGATCGGCCAGTTTAGTTAATCATTCCAAACTGATCATTGGTGCTCATTGAGGAAAGGCTTACAAATGAACCAGAATGGAAGGCATCACAGAGTTTGAGATAGATTGAATTACTTGGAGGCTTTGCATAGCTATTTTTGTCTTAAATTTTGTCACAATATAGAAAATTATGCTAGCTTAACGTGGGTGTCGAATTCGTGTCATTATAAACTATGTATCAAAAGTTATAGCCGATTTAGTACGGACTTGTCAAACTGCTCGGCCACTTAAATTAACCACTACAAGCTGGTCACTGGTGCTCATTGAGCAAAGGTTTACAAATGAAGCATAATGCATGTCATCACGCAGTTTGGGATAGATTGGATTACTTGGAGGGATTCTAGTAGCTATTTCGGTCTTAAATTTTGTCACTATATGGAAAATTCAGCTAGCTTAACGTGGGCGTTGGATTCGTGTCTTTCTGAACACGAAATCAAAAGTTAAATACGATTTAATACGAACATGTCAAGTCTATCTGCCTGTTAATTGATTATTCTACACTGTTCATTGGTGCTCATTGAGCAAAAGTTTACAAATGAAACACAATTCATGGCATCACGTAATTTAGGATAGATTCGATTACTTAGAGGCTTTGTCATAGCTAATTCACTCTTAAATTTTGTCACAATATAGAAGATTGAGCTAGCTTAACGTGGGCGTTGAACTCGTGTCATTTTAAACTCTGAATCAAAATTTAAAGATGATTATGGACATGTCAAAGTTCTCGGCCAGTCAAATTGATCATTCGAAACTTATCACTGGTGATCATTGACCAAAGGTTTACAAGTGAAGCATAATGCATGACACCACACAGGCTGGGATAGATTGGATTAATTGGAGGGTTTGTTGTAGCTATTTCGGTGTTAAATTTTGTCACAATTTAGAAAATGAAGCTAGCTTAACGTGGGCGTTGGATTCGTGTCATTCTGAACTTTGAATCAAAAGTTAAAGAGAATTTAGTGCAGATATATCAAACTGATCGGCTAGTTAAATAGATCATTGTAAACTGATCACTGTTGCATATTGAGCAAACGTTTACAAATGAAGCATAATGCATGGCTTCACACAATATAGGACAGATTGGATTACTTGGAGGCTTTTTCGTATGTACTTCGGTCTTAAATTGTCACAACATAGAAAATTGTGTTAGATTAACGTGGACGTTGGATTCGTGTAATTCTGAATACTAAACCAAACTTAAAAATGTTTTACTGCGAACATGTCAAGTTGATCAGCCAGTTGAATAAATCATTCTAAACTGATCAATGTTGCTAATTAAGTAAAGGTTTACAAATGAAGCCTAATTCTTAACATCACACAGTTTGGGATAGGTTGGATTATTTGGATGCTTTGTCATTGCTATTTTGATCTTAAATTTTGTTGCAATATAGAAAATTGAGCTAGCTTAATGTGGTTGTTGGATTCGTGTCATTCTGAACACGAAATCAAAAGTTAAAGATGATTTACTGTGAACATGTCAAGCCTATCAGCCAGTTGAATTGATCATTCTACACTTATCATTGGTGCTCATTACGCAAAAGTTTACGAATGAAACATAATGTATGGCATCACGTAGTTTGGGATAGATGGGATTGCTAAGAGGCTTTGTCGTAGCTATTTTGGTCTTAAATTTTGTTGCAATATAGAAAATTGAGCAACCTTAACGTGGCCGTTGGATTCGTGTCATTCTGAACTTTGAATCAAAAGTGAAAAACAATTTAGTGCGCAAATGTCAAACTCCTGGGCCAGTTAAATTGATCATCCAAACTGATCACTGGTGGTCATTGAACAATACAAATGAAGCATAATGCATGGCATCACGCAGTTTGGGATAGGTTGTGTCATTCTAAACTCTGAATCAAAAGTTAAAGACAATTTAGTGCGAACATGTCAAGTTGATCGGCCAGTTAAATAGATCATTCTAAACTGATTACTGTTGCAAATTAAGCAAAGGTTTACAAATGAAGTATAATGGATGGCATCACGCAGTTTGGGATAGATTAGATTACTTGAAGGCTTTGTCGTAGCTATTTCCATCTTAAATTTTGTCAAAATATAGAAAATTGAGGTAGCTTACCGTGGGCGTTGGATTCGCGTCATTCTGAACACTAAATGAAACGTTAAAGACGATTTAGGGCGAACATGTCAACTCTGTCGGCCAATTAAATTGATCATTCTACACTGATCATTATTGCTAGCAAGCTTAACGTGGGCGTTGGATTCGTGTCATTCTAAACTTTGAATCAAACGTTAAAAAGAATATAGTGCGGACATGTCAAACTACTCGGCCAGTTAAATTGATCATTCCAAACTGATCACTGGTGATCATTGTGCAAAAGTTTACAAATGAAGCATAATCCATGGTGTCACGCAGTTTGGGAATGATTGGATTACTTGGAGGCTTTGTCGTAGCTATTTCCGTCTTAAATTTTGTCACAATATAGAAAATTGAGCAAGCTTAACGTGGGCGTTGGATTTTTTCGTGCCATTCTGAACTCCGAATCAAAAGTTAATGATGATTTAGTGTGGATATGTCAAGTTTATAGGCCAGTTTAATTGATCATTCTAAATTTATCGTTGGTGCTCATTGAGCACAGGTTTACAAATGATGCATAATGCATGGCATCACGCAGTTTGGGATATATTGGATTACTTGGAGGCTTTGTCGTAGCAATTTCATTTTGGTCTTATATTTTGTCATAATATAGAAAATTGAGCTAGTTTAACGTGGGCGTTGGATTAGTGTCATTGTGAACACTAAATCAAAAGTTAAAGACGATCAAGTGCGAACATGTCAAGTCTATCGGACAGTATTCTACACTGATCATTGGTGCTCATTGAGCAAAAGTTTACAAATGAAACATAATGCATGGCATCATGCAGTTTGGGATAGATTTGATTACTTGGAGGTTTTGTCGTAGCTCTTTCAGTCTCAATTGTTGTCAAAATATAGAAAATTGAGCTAGCTTAACGTTAGCGTGGGATTTGTGTCATTCTGAACTCTAAATCAAAAGTTACGTATTCGTGTCATTATGAAGTCAAGTGATCGGCCAGTTAAAATAATCACTCTAAACTGATCATTGGTGCTCCTTGAGTAAAAGCTTATAAATGAAGCATAATGCATGGCATCACGCAGTTTGGGATTCATTGAATTATTTGGAAGCTTTTTTGTAGCTCTTTCAGTCTCAAATGTGGTCACAATATGGAAAATGGAGCTTGCTTAACGTGCGCGTTGGACTCAGGTCATTTTGAGCTCTAAATGTAAAGTTAAAGACGATTTAGTGCGGACATGTCAAGTTTATCAGCTAGCTAAAATGATCATTATAAACTGATCATTAGTGCTCCTTGAGTAAAGGCTTATAAATGAAGCATAATTGATACAAGCCTCGATTCAAGACTTATATGTGTGTGGGC